>PVKS010005640.1:0-83732 GCA_004027875.1 Aplodontia rufa | reverse complement strand
ACCCTGCACCTAAAGTGGAATTCATGGGAGGACACTGATACCCAGAGATTAGCATCTCCCCAGCAATAAGTGTTGTGGATTGGATCTCAAATACACATTTTCAGAGTTCTGAAGGTCAGTCAAATCTAAATTCCAACTACTATAACTTTAATTTAGCACTGTGCCCCAGCCCTACTATGGGACCATCCAACTTGTAAGCATTCCCTAGCATATCACACCCTATACTGAGAGATAGGAAACTGAGTCCTACTACAACCAGCTTTAACTGCTAACCACACTGGCTGGCAGTTAGGTGAGGAACACACAAAGACTTAGCCATTTCTAGCCCTTGACCCAAGGGTTACAGAGTCTAAAAATAATTATGAAGAATGAAAACATACCTTGCTTACAGTTTTGATGACCTCAGCAAAAACAAAACTTTTTATTTTTCATTAAGTTTTTTTAAACTTTACTCCCTCATTTTTTGCTTTTTAAATTTTGTAATTTTTTATTTTTTAAAATTACATTTCAATTTTTTGCTTCTTTCCATTATGTCTGTGTTTTTGTGTGTGCATGCTCATGTTCTCACTGTGCTGATGGATCATATAATTTTACTTTTATTTTAATTGCTTTCAACTTCACCTGCTTATTATTTAGCCTTGGTTTGAGTTAGGTGGGGTAAAATTGTACATGGTTTGAATTATTTTTATCATACATTTCTTTGTTCTTACCTTGATTTTTATTAATCTTAATGCCCCTTCTTCACTCTCTGCCCCCATTAATAGCCAAAATTTCACATACCTTCTTCACCTCTTTCATTCTTTTGTTACCATTACTCATTTTTACTTCTCCCTTTTTTTAGCATCATCTGTTACTTATCTCCTGTCTCTCCTCTGTTCACTTTTCAAATAGTTCAAACTTTCCCTTAATTGCCTACCCTATTTTCTCTTCACTTAAGAAAATGTAATTACACTATTGATAGAATTGTATGGCTTATGTAATTCCTAACCCAATTATGTTATTGTGATTATTATTACAGTGGACTACTTAGTAGATACTTGCCTTTTAATGTCTGACCTAGTTTGTGATAGTTTATTGTTGGAGTTGATGTTAAATGCCAACTCCACCATTCCTATATATGTGGTAATTAGTGTTACAGATGTCAAAGTAGACACTAGATAGTTATCTTAAGACTGTACATCTGTTGTAACATTAGTACTAGTCCAGGCTACCCCTTTACTCTAAGAAGTAAACAGAAAGTGATTGGTACTCTTCATGTTTGCAAAGTGATATCCTACTGCTGACTAATACTCACAACTCAGCCAAATAACAGTGAACCTCACTCCATACTTGGCCTAGCCCCTTTTGATCCTCAACAATACTTCAGTACATAGAATAGGTGATTTTCAATTAGTTCATTGCTCTTCTAGTGATCTTCATCCAGCCCCAGATAGGAACATTGAGAGTGAATCTCAGGTTCTACTTCTGTACTTCTATTCATACATCAAAAAAAGAGGGAAATCCCAGAACAAAAAAGAGAAGTACATACAAAAGGATATGCAAATAAGAGGAAGGATAATCCATTCTAACTTATTGCATGAGTCCAAAGCCTCTGAAAACATGAGGAAACAGGCAAACAGATGTCCTCCCAAAATTCACAATCCCCCAACAAAGGAATCCACAGATATGGAAGTGGATAAAATTCCAGAGAAAAAATATAAAAAACTGATTACTAAAATGTTGACTGAATTAAAAGAAAATCTAAAGAATGAATGAAGAGAGCAAATATGAGAGATGAAATACCACTTCAATAATGAAAAATGGATATTGAAAAGAAACAAATAAGAACTTTTTGAAATGAAAGACAATGAATAAAATTAAAAATTCACTTGAAAGTATCACCAACAAATTATATGGCATAGAAAATAGAACTTCAGGCCTTGAAGACAGGGTATATGAACTTGAATACTCAGTATGCAACAAAGAGGGAGAAGAGCATGATCAGAATATATAAGAACTTTGTGACAACATTAAGGTACAGGTTAAAGACATTAAGTATATTTTCAGTGATATAGTAGAAGAAAAGTTTTCCAATATTAGAAAGGAGATAGACATCCACATTCAGGAAGCATATAGAACACCTAAAAGACAAGATCAAAACAGAACCTGTCCAACACAGCATACCAAAATGCCAGGTCACATTTAGAGGCAAACCAATAAGGCTCATTTTTTACTTCTTAGTCCCTAAAATCAATAAGGCATTGTAATGAGATATTCCAAGTTTGAAAGAAAACAAAAACAAAAACAAACAATTGTCAACCAGGATTACTATTTCTAGCAAAGTTATTTTTCAAAATTGATGAGAAATAAAAAATTTCCACAACAAGGATAAACCAAAAGTATTCGTGTACACTAAACCAGTACTACAAAGAATACTCAAAGATAAACTGCACATAGAGGTACCCAAAAACAAACACTGGAAGTCCCAAATGGATGAAGATCACTAGAAGAGCAATGAACTAATTGAAAATCAAGATAAGATTAAATATAGCAAACAAACCAAAATGGCAGGAAACAACAACCATCTACTCACAATAACACTGAATATAAATGATCCCAACTCCCCAATGAAAAGACAAGGATTGGTAGAATTATTTAAAAAACAAGATCCAACTATATGCTGTTTGCAGGAGACTCATCTCATAGGTAAGACACCAATAAGCTAATGTTCAAGAATGTTAAAAAAAAGTTCCATGCAAATGAAATCTGAAAACAAGCAGGAGTAGCTACTCTGACATCTAACATAGCAAATTTCAAGACAAAATTAACCACAAGATACAAAGAAGGTCACTTCATACTGATAAAGGGAACAATCCAACAGAAATATATAATAATAGTAAAGAGTTGGACCCCAAACATTGGTGTATATAATTATATGCAAAATTTTTCTTGGCATTGAATCCCAGAGGGATCCCAATACAATAACGTGCTCGGTGATTTCAACATACCATTATCATGAATAGACTGATCATCTAAACATAAAATCAATAAAGATATAACCTACCTAAATAATATTATAAATCAAATGGACCTAATCCACATCTATAGAATATTTTCCTCTAACACAACTGAATTTACTTTCTTCTCAGCACCTCATGGAACCTTTTCCAAAATAGACCATATTCTAGGTCGTGATGTAAATCTTAGCAAAAACACAAAGAATTAATATAATTCCATGCATCTTATCAGATCATAATGAAATAAAATGAGATATCAACAGCAAGAAAAATAATAGAAACCACATAAATACATAGATATTAAACAATACTCTTTTATTCATTTTTATTTGTTCAACATAAACTTACATATTGGAGGGAATCGTTACATGATCATGCAGACATGCATATTGACAAAGTAAGTTAAGGCCAATCCTAGTCCAGGATCTCCCCCCTTGGTCTACTCCCTGCTCTCATGACTCTTCTGCATTACCTCCATATTATAGATAGATCACCATACATGTGTATTAATTTTGAAATGTCTGAGTTTCTCTGTCTCCCTATGTATAGTTGGGGTTCTCATGGGAGTTGAGAGTTCCCAGTTGCATTGATAACCCATCTAATCCCTCCCTCCCCTCCCTGCCTCCCTCCTTTCTCCTCCTACCTTCATAGTTATGGTTCCCTTTCTTCTGTGAAATTTCACCTATGATGAGATTTTTATTTAAGCTTAGCTAACTGTCATCCTGTCTTAGATTTTACTCTAGCTCCCACATATGAGAGAACACATTCAACCCTTAAGACTCTGAGTTTGGAATATTTCACTTAGCATAATTTTGTTCATCTCCATCCATTTGGCTGCAAATGCCATGATATAGTTCTTTCTAATAGCAGAGCAGAACTCTGTTGTGTGTGTGTGTGTATGTGAGATATATATATATATCCATAATTTAGCAATTACAAATTACAAATTGAGCTTCTATAATCATTGATGTAGTTGTGTCTCTGTTGTATGCCAATTCTAGTTCTTTTGGGGAAATACCCAGGAGTGGCATAACTGGATCATAAGTTGATTCCAATCCTAGTTTCTTGAGGAGTCTCCACACTGCTTTCCACAGTGGCTGTACAAGTTCACATTCCCACAAACTATGATAGTGCTCCTTTCTTCCCACAAACCCTCCAGCATCTGTTTTGCTACTGTTATTGGAGTGAGGTGGAATCTTAGTGAAGTTTTGATTTGTATTTCTCTGATTGCTAATGATGTAGAACATTTTCTCATATATTTGTTGGCTTTTTGGAGTTCCTCTGTTGAGAAGATTCTATTTAGTTCCATAGATCATTTACTGATTGGATTATTTGTGGTTGTGGAGTTCTTTATATATTCTGGATATTAATCTTCTGTCAGAGGCAGGTAGATTCTCTTGACACTCTTGACTACTTCTTTAGCTGTGCAGAAGCTTTTAAGTTTAATGGCTTTTATTTCATTTATTCTTGGCTTTAATTCTTGTGCTATAGGAGTCTTGTTAAGGAAGGAGGTACCTTCACCAATGTTGTGGAGTGTTGATACTACTTTTTTCTCCTAGTAATTGTATAGTTGCTAGTTTAATTTCTAACTCTTTCATCCATTTCAATTTGATTTTCGTGCAGGGTGAGAGATAAGGATCTAATTTCTGTTGTCTGCATATGACTGTCGAGTTTGTCCGGCACCATTTGTTGAACAGGCTGTCTTTCCTCCTCACTATATTTTTGCCCTCTTTGTCAAATATAGATGGTTAAAGATTTGTGGGTTTGTCTTTGTATCTTCTAGTCTGTTCCATTAGTCTTTATGTCTGTTTTGATACCAATACCATTCTCTTTTTGTTACTATTTCCCTATAGGTCAGATATTGTGACACCTCCTGCTTCCTCTTTCTTGCTTAGTAATTTTTTTGCTATTCTGGGTTTCCTGTTATTCTAAATGATTTTGAGAATTGCTTTTTCCATATCTATGAAGAATGTCATTGGTATCTTGATGGGGATTGCATTGAATCTATCTATACAAGGCTTTTGGTAGAGTGGCCATTTTAATTTTATTGATTCTACCTAACCAAGAACATCAAATGTTTCTCCATCTATTCAGATCTTCTTCAATTTCTTTTTCTAATGTTTGATAATTTTGATTGTAGAGATCCTTTATATCCTTTGTTAGATTAATGCCCAACTATTTTATTCTTTTTGAGGTTATTGTGAATGAGACAGGTTTCCTGATTTCTTCTTTGGTGGAATTGCTGCTGGGGTATAGGAAAAACTACTGATTATGAGTGTTGAGCTTGTAACCATCCACTTTGCTAAATTCATTTACAAGCTCTAGTAGTCTTCTGATTTAGGTACTGGAGTCTGCTAGGTATAGAATCTTGTCATCAGCAAATAGAGACATCTTGACTTCCTCTTTTCCTATTCGAATTCCTTTGATTTCCTTCTCTTGTTCAATAGCTCTAGCTAGGGCTTTGAAAACTATATTAAATAAGAGTGGTGAGAGTGGACAGCCTTGTCTTGTTCCTGAATTTAGTGGGAATGGTTTCAGTCTTTCTCCATTAAGTATAATATTGGCTATGGATTTGTCATGAATGTCTCTTACAAAATTAAAATATCTTCCTTTAATCCCTATCTTCTCCAGAGCTTTGAGCATAAATGGGTGTTGAATTTTCTGCATCAATTGAGGTGATCATACAGTTTTTATCTTTAATTCTGGAATGAAGCCCACTTGATTGTGATGTATTATCTTTTTGATGTGTTTTTGGATGTGATTTGCTAGGATTTTATTAAGGATTTTTGTGTGTATGTTCATCAGGGAAATTGGTCTGTAGTTTTCTTGATGTGTCTTTGTTGGATTTGGTATCAGGGTTATATTTACCTCATAAAAAGTATTTGGGAGGATTCTGGCCCTTTCAATTTCATGGAATAGCTTACTACGGAGAGGTGTTAATTCTTCTATAAAGGTCTGATAGAACTCTGCTGAGAATCCATCAGGTCTTTTGATTGCAGTCTCAATTTCGCTACCTGAGATTAGTTGGCTTAGATTTTCAGTGTTAATTTGGGCATGTTTTATGTGGTGAGATATTTGTCCATTTTTTCCAAGTTATCAAATTGGAAGTTCTAATAATCCTCTGAATTTCAGATGCATCAGTGGTGATATTTCCATTTTCATCTTTGATTTTATTGATTTGCTTCACTTCATTCTTCCTTTTGGTGAGGTTGGCTAGAGTTCTGTCAATCTTATTCATTTTTTCAAAGAGCCAACTTCTTGTTTTGTTGATTATTTGTAGTAAGATCAGCTCTGATCTTAGTTATTTCCTGCCTTCTATTGGGTTTGAGATTGGATTGTTCCTCTTTTTGTAGGGATTTGAGGTGGAGCATAAGACTATTTATTTGGGCTCTTTCCTGGTTTTTGATGAAGGCACTCAGTGCTATAAATTTACTTCTTGAGAATGCTTTCATATTATCCCATAGGTTTTGGTATTTTATGTCATCATTCTCACTCGTTTCAAAGAATTTCTTCATTTCTGTTCTCATTTCATCTTTTTTTTCTTTAAAGAGAAAGGGACAGTGAGCTCATTTCATCTTTGATCCATTCTTTATTTATGAGGATATTATTCAATCTCCTAGTATTTGTGTATTTTCAGTTGTTTTTCTTGCTGTTAATTGCTAAAATCATACTATCGTGGTCTGACTGGTTACATGGGATTATATCAATTTTTTTGTTTTTGTTAAGATTAGCTTTGTGGACTAGGATGTGATCTGTTTTGGAAAAGGATCTGTGTTCTGCTTAGAAGAAGGTAAATTCAGCCAATTTGGGATGGAATGAATATTCTGTAAATGTCTGTTAAGACCAATTGATTGATAGAGTTGTTTAGGTTAGAGATATCTTTATTGATTTTTTGCTTTGATTATCTGTCTATTGATGATAGTGGTATGTTAAAATCCCCCAGTATTATTGTATAGAAATTGATAAGAGTTTTACTTGACCATATAGAAGGATGAAATTATGACATTTGCCAGTGAATGGATAGAACTGGAGAACATGCTAAGTGAAGTTAGCCAGATTCAGAAAATCAAGAGTTGAATGTTTTCTCTCATATGAGAAGCTAGAGAAAAATGAGGAGAAATGATGTGTGGGAAGGCATCAATTATCATAAAAATGTAGGGAAGATCAGTGGAGTGGAAGGTGATCAAAATGGAAGGAGAAGGAACAGGAAAAGTGAAGTGAATAGAACAAAACTATGCTATGTGCATTTATAAATATGTCAGTTAATTCCATATACATATACATATACATCACATATGAAATATAAAGAAAAAAGAAATAAAGGAAAGATCAATAGAGAAGAGGAAGGAGAATAGGGGAGGGAAGTAGGGAAAGAAAACTGTCATCACTGTGAACCAAAATGTAGTAAATGAAATTCCATGTATTTGTGATTTTTGTCAAAATGAACCTGAGTGTTATGTATAACTATGATGCACTAGGAAAAGAAAAAAAAGTGGGAAATTGATCCAAAAGAAATCAAATTTCAAACTAAACACAGTAGTATAGAAATTCTCAAGTGATAAAACATTATAGCTATTTCAACATTTTGATAGAAATTTGTGTTTCTTTAAACATTTAGGCAGGAAATGAGCATTAACCCAGGTAGAACATTTAATTGGTTACAAAATGAAAGATGCCATTATGAGGAGGGCATTTCTTTCTTTCTTGTTTTTAAAAAGAGAGAGAAAGTGTGTGTGAGAGAGAGAGAAGAAGAGAATCAATTTTATTTATTTTTCCATCTGGCCTATGTTGCCCTGACACTGTGTATGTGGTGCTTGGGTTTGAACCTGGGTTCTTGCACCTGCCAGGCAAGTGCTCCAACTGCTGAGCCACCATTCCAGCCTCAGAAGGACATTTCTTATGCTAATGATTTTACCTGAAATTATGCCCAAGATCTTAAAAAAATATATTCATTCCTACTGGGGTATTAATACTATTTAGTAAGTTTATATAAGTTAACTTTGTGGTGATGTTTTGCTTGTTCTTATTTAGAATACATTTCAGATCCTACTGTATGGAATAGGTTTCAGTTATTTCCTTTGTGATAGAAATTTAGAATACTTATTAGAGTTATTAGCTGTAATGTGAATGTTTAGTAATTTATTGCCATTCTTAGTAAAATTATAAATTTTGAAGTCCTAAATAACGTTTTGAGTAGAAGAGTGGTTTCAAGAATTCCAGCATATATTTTCCAAATTTGATGCATAGTCCTTATTTGATTTAACAAAATTGGTTATTTAATAATATTCAATTTCTTGGTGACTTTGAATAAAAGAAAAGACTATTTATTGAGTTATGTCACAATCTTTCCCATATGTTATTACATTTAACCATCTAGCCTGTCTGATTGTTGTCACTATAGCCCCATTGCCAAGATGAATAATTTGAATTGGAGATTTAAATTATTTTGACCAAAATCATATAGCATTAAGCAAAGGAGCTTGATTTTAGGTCCATACATATGGCATTATGAAAAGCAGTTTCAAATTTCAAGAAACTTATTTTGTCAGCTTATTTTATCACTAATCTCTATTTTCCATCATTTTATATTATCTTTCAATGCCAATTCATAATATCTGGCAAAATTAACCTGTCTTTCCTTCTTAAAAATTTTTGTTGGATTCCATAACACCAAATCATGCTGAGTTTCCTTCTCAGTCTCCTTTTTTGATTCCTTCTTCTCTCTTGAACCCTTAATGTTAAAGTGCATTAGAGATTTATCTTAGGATCTTTATGCATATGTATTATGGTTTGAATATGAAGTTCCTCCCAATATCTCCTGTTAACGAGGAATATTCAGAGTTGAAATGATTGGATTATGAGAACTGTAATCAGCTCATCCTAGTTTGAATTGATTAATACATACCTATTTAATATCCCTTTCTGTATGATCACTTCTAATTTTTCTATGACTTTAAATGTTATCTCTATACCAATGGCTCTGGTCTTGATCTCTCTAGAGACTAAATTTTTGTTCTATCTCCTTGGACTTACAATAGGCATCTCAAACTCACCAGATTAAACTAAATCTTAGATTTACCACCTCCTCCCAATATGACCCTACTTCCAGAGTCACTGCCTCATTAACACAACCACTATCAACCCAGATGCAGAATTCAATCATCATTTTGATGATCTTTTCTCTAATATTCTGTGTACAATCCAAAGGCAAGTTCTGTCAGCATTCTCCACAGTGTATTTTATTTTAGTCCTCTGCTTACCATTTCCACTGCTCCCATGCTAGTCCAAGACATGAGTATTGGCAAACACTTCCAAGCAATCCTCATAACTGTCCTCTTTTTCTCAATTCTCCACCTACTAGCCAGATGAATTTTATATATCAAGTAAGATTGCATCATAATAACTCTGCTTACCTATAATTACTTCCTATCACAGCTAACATAAAATTCAAATTGCCAAACTTTTTGAAATATGATGCACCCTAACTTAATTTCATAATATATCTACCATATCACCTGCTACTTACTATAATTACTATATTGGATTCCTTTCTGTTACCAAATTGCACCATATTTATTCCCACTTTCAGATATTAGAATGGCTGTCTCATTCTTGTCACTTTAGTCTCAACTTAGACATTGCCTTTTTTGGAGAATCCCTTCCTGATCTCTCATTTCAAACTGTTCTACTCCAGTGATTATATTTCCTGTTTTATTTTTCTTTTCTCAATGTATTTTGATCACTTATTTATTTATTTGCTTATTTTATCCTCTCTCATTTTGATGGATCTCAGCAACTGACGAAGACATTTATTATAATCGCGACTTCAAGGCATACTATCGTTTCTGTCTTGCTCACATCAGAATGCATCAGAACAAAGATGCATCTTGCTTGTTCAACACTGTATTCTCAGCACTTTGAACAGTACCTGTTTGGCCATTAATAAGAATTTGTGGAATAAATGAAAGAACTGGTGAATATATGTATTGGTTGGGCTGGACCATGTATACACATATCACAGGTGTTCCTGTATAAAATTCAACAAGACTTCATTAAAAAACATTGTCTTTATAAACAACACCAATATTCACTTGGTTATCTTCATAAAAATGCAGGAGTTTTCCTTTGCTCCTTGTGTTTTTTTTTTAAATCTTAAATAACCACCACTTGTTCACAAAATTCTGTTGAATTTACCTTAATTCACGCATCCCACCTTGATACTGTCCTAGGTTTCCATCATCATGATTTTCCCTGGATTCCAAGCAGAGCATGGAATGTCAATGTCACCTACCTTGGCTCTCCTGAAAACCATTCTTTTCTGAATACCCAGTTACTTTTTCTAAGATTCAAATTCAATTGTAGTATTCCTTTTACTGCTTTCTATTATCTTCCTATGAAAATATATCAGACCCTTCCAGACTCTTTAAGACTTTGTGTCAGCCTTTCTTTTTAATTTTATCTTTCCCACTCCATACTTGGCACCTTCTACTTCAGCTGTTATCGACTTATTTCAGAACCTGAAGCATTCAGAGGTATATCTTACCCTTGAACGTGCTTGTTGGATGCCTTGGAATGGCCTTGCTTTGGCTCGTGGATACTATTTCTGTATCCATCAAGACTCAGCTTAGGCTTCACCTTTAAGCCACTGTTCTTGAAGCTCAGTTGTGGTGAAGATCCTTTCCCAGGTGCTCCCTTAGTGTCCTGGGACTCTCCCTACTCAGATGTCACCCATATCATTTTCTATTATAGTTACCTTTTTATGTGTCTACCTCTCATTTTCTTTAGTAACTATATACCTCTTGATAGGTTGGATTATTTTCTTAATCACCTTTGTATCAGTTGTGGCACAGTCCTGAATATAATAAGTACTGCTGGTTGAGTTTTGTGTCTCTTCAGATTTCATACATTTGAACTTAATCTCCTATGTGCTGGTACTTAGGGTGTGGGGCAGGGTTCAGAGCTTATTAGTATATGAGTGTGGAGTTCTCATGAATGGAATCATTGCCCTTGAAAAGAAACTCTAGAAAGCTCCCTCATCCTTTCTGCCCTGTGAGATTCCAGCAAGATGGTCCTCTATGAACCAGGAAGTGGGCCTCACAAGACATTGAATCTCCTAGTGCCTTAATCTCAGACTTGCCAACTTCCAGAACTGTGAGAAATAAATATCTGTTATTTATAAGGCTAGTCTGTGAAGTTTATTATAGTAGACCTCACAGAGAAAAAAACATTTATAACCAAAGTTAATCAAAGAAACAAGTATTGAGTGAATAAAAAATGAACATCTTTTAAAATGTACTTTAAAATATTTTAAATATTTCTTCTTCTCTTCCATTGATATTTCTCAATTCAGGTTTTAATTATTATAGGTGGAAGCCTTGTAATGATGCTTAAAAAATTAATTTGAGCATGGGGTCCCTACTCTCCCGTCTTTCTTTTCCCCTATAAACACGCACACACAACCTCTTCTGCTTCTATCCTGAATACTATCAGACTAGACTGTTAAAAACACTATCGTCTAGGCCATCGCCTTGGTCAACACCCCTGCCACTTCCTTTGCCATTAAGTTCTCTTCTACCAATCACATTGCATTCCTTTATCTCATCCATTAAATATTTCCTCACTGCTCAGAGTTTTGAAATCTTTCAGCTAAATTCTTTCAGCCTTGGTTGCACAGACCTCAAGTTTTTTTAAATGTGAATGTCCAACATGAATTATATCCAACAGGAGATGTGCTTCTTGGGAGAAGTGGGCACATTTTAAATGCCTGTGCCCTTCCACAGAATGATATCCCAAACTTAGAACTTAGTCGTTGCTTGGTAACTACTGAGAAATTAATTCCATGGCATTTGCTTACAATTGCTTATTGATATCTCCATGGAGCTATTATTAGATAAATATGATTTGACACCAATACATGAAGGCATTGCATCCTATTTCAATAAGGCCAAGTGAAATTCTCCATTTCCGTTTAAGATATAGTATTGTGTTCATCTCCATATATCTGGCTGATATGTTTGACTAGAATTTTAAGATGTTAATATCTTAAGATGTAAGCTATACAAAAAAAGTTTAAGCCCTTGGGTTTTGGACACAAATTAATTAATTTAGAATAAACTTTTGGTGTCATTCTAGCTGAATAACTGAAGTGAGTATTCAATTCCAAAGTCTTAGTTTCCTCATCTAGGTTTTTGTTTCAAAGGTTTGTTGGGATGGGGCTGGAGTGGTGGCTCAGTGGTTATGGCGCTTTCCTGGTATGCTCAAGTACACAGGTTCAAACCCCAGCAACCCACGTACACAACCAAGTGTCAGAGCAACAAAAACCATGTGAAAAAACTCAATAAAAAATTAATTCTCTCTGTCTCTCTCTCACTGTCCTTCTCTAAAAAACAAAAAGGATTAGAAGACATGAAGCATCTAAAATATTCAGCATGGTACCTGGCCCAGAGCAAAAGCACTTGATATATAACAGTTTTATTGTAAAAAGGCATTTTGTTTTTCATTTTGTTGAAAAGGCAAAAGAGTTTCAGAAAGATCAAACGACATTCTCGGGTCCACTAGTTAATGAGAGAAACAAAAAAGTTCAGATCTCTTCATGGGCTAGCTGGTATAATATATGTTCTAATTTAGCTATTGTTTTGCAGTCTGGTTTAATTGTAAAGATTCCCTGATGGTCTTGGAAGTGTGTTCTATTTTATCTTCATATGGATATGTAATCCTCCAAGTTTGACATACAAAATTTTAAAATTAAAAGAAGAAAATCAGCCAATGTTTATTTCACTTTTATCCAGTTTTTTTGCTTTAATGGTGAGACTTTAAAATCTTTCTTTTCATAATCAGTGGTGCAAATTTTATTTCAATTTATCCTGAATTGGGTTATCTTTATCTTTTCAAAAATGTTAACTTCATTTTGAGTGAAGTACAGTGGCATATTTATCTTATAGAAGTCTATTGCTTTGTTTTATGGCTCAAAACTATCTGTGAATTCAAGAAAACATACTTTTCCTTCTCAAAATGGATCCTGCATGGACTTTTAAAGTATGTTCTCTGAAAATATGAAAAGAACTACTAATTCCACATTTTTGTATGTGGTTGAATGATAGAAAGCAAAGAAATTCTCCATGGACCAAAATTTCCAAGGGGATGGGTCTACGATAAACTTTTAAGGGAACTTTGAAAATAAACTCCCACTATTTATAAGGAGAATATTTTTTCTATATTTTTATGAATATTCAGTTCTAACAATAATGATTCATTTGACTCATTTAGAATCATAGATCTTCTGAGAGTAAGAAAAGTTCTCCTAGAGGGAGAACTAAATCAACTTCCATGCCACTCTAAGAAATGAATCCCAATTCTTTCTTGTTTCTGTTTCTTTTTTCCCAAAAATTGTATAAATGAGGAAGTAGTGCGAAGGACCTATTAGTAATAGTTATTTCCTAATTGCAGCGGGAAGCATCCTGGATGTTTAAATAAATATTGTTAACTCTGACCTCTCGCTTTGCCAGGACTGATAAGGCAATTGTTTGACCTATATGAAGTACATACAGTATACACAGAGTGGAGTGCAGCAGGAAAACAGGAAACAATAAATCAGAAATTAGAGCACTGATTGTTGTAGCTAATTACATCAGGCTTCTGCTTAATTTCTCACTCTGTCATTCTAACCTGATTTTCTTGCCAACAGACTTTGCAAATTGCTGGTGTCACGTACATTCAACAAATAATAATCCTTAGTTACTGTGACTGACAAATGAATGAGCAGGAGAAGATAGTTTATTATGCAAGGATGAACTGAGACATTCACCAGATACCTGCCTGGATGCTTTTTTAATTCATTTACCTAGATGTGCTACATGATGCATTTCTCCAGGAGCAGAGATTTTGGCATCAAGACAGTGTAATTAGATCTGTGGTTTGGTTTGATAATATTGAGCAAGTAAAAAGATGGTACTGTACAAGCAAGGGAGGGAAGACATTGGCTTGGACAAAGAAAGAGATAAAGTAGTAACTTAGCTATTTGAGTCAATCTGAAAATAATATGTTTAGGGTGAATGACATTAGTCAGCACGTTATTGAATCCTAATCTTGTCTACACACAAATTTGGTGAGCTAACTTGGTGTTTTTAAACAATGATGATTTTATTCTAAACCATATGTATTAGGAGAAAAAGATGAGAATGAGATGATCTTGTTTAAAATTAATTGTTTAATTATTCCCAGATTCTACTTCTTCATGTAGACAGTGTGTGCCAATCTGTTTTCCATGATCCCATTTCTGGGATTATTTATATGGACTAAAATCAATTTTCCTTTATTATTTTATAAAATTTACAAGGTTTGCATGCTTTAAACAATTTTTGCTAAGTCTTTTAGAGACGGAATGTAGAAGGTACAATTGAGAAGTATTAACACTCTTGCTATTTAGTAAGTTTTCATATTTTGGGTATATTTTCTACCTTTGTTGTATTATTTAATAATTGGATCAACCAATGGGGGATCAGGTCAAGAGCTAGCTTCCATTTCACCCAAGTTCTCTGTTTCTTTAATGCTTAATAAACACCCTACTCATTTGAAGATAATGTCTATGCATATTCTTGAGAATAAAAACTGTTTCATAGTTTAAAATCAAAGTTATTTCATCCTTCTTTTCCCTGTGGGCTTTGATTTTTACCACTGCCTTATTTTGGTGTCATTTACAGGAAAGAAAAAAGTGAATTTTTTACACAGATGTGGGTAGATTGCCACAGAACCTTTTATGGAAACCACTGTTCCACTTGATAAAGCAAGAGGTAAGATTTAAGTATTTATTTTAAATGTGTAGGTGCTGTCTTACATTCCAGTGATGGAGTTGGAATGCAGGCCAATTAAGCAGCCCAGAAAGTGTGTTACAAGGGCCAAAACGGAGAGTGTAGGACGCAGCCAGCGTTACTGCAGGCCCACAGGTCAGAGGGAGCAGAATATTTCATTTCTGTGTCTTTAGCTCAATTCCTATGTGGAAAGTGTTTAAACTTTTCCAAATCCCAAGTTGACTTTCCAAGAAACCTTCTTAATGTATTTTTTAAATCCATGCATTCGGACAAATTTATAAATACTAAGCAACCATTGTGTGCCTATTGTGCAGTGTGTGTCCCCTGAAGAGGGAAAAGTCCTAATATAGAAGTTTATCACTAAGATATTACTCTCAAGAGTTAAGGAGAAAGCTTGATTTATAAAACAAGTATTGCATAACACAAAGCAGAACAGAATCTCCTAGATAACCAAAATGTGCAGTACTGGCCATTAGAGCAATGGAATTTTTTTAAAGGACCATCTTTTTCAGAGAAGAATTAATGGAGATAATTTGACATGCATGAACTTAGAAGGATAACTAGCATTTGGATAACTGGAGAGGAAGGCAGAAATATTTTAACAAAAAAGTTGATTGGTAAAAGCAGAGGGAAGAAAGAAAACTGCAGATAGAGAGATGGATGAAAAGAAGAGGTAGGAGGGAATTATGGTTGAATAGAGAAGGTGACCCAGATACTGAATGCTGCAGGGAAAGGTTTGATGGAGTATTATAGGCAGTGTGACCTCTCAGGAACCGGAGCAGTAAGGACTGATGTGTGGAGAATCGATCTCAGAAAGGAAAGGCTGGAGCCAGCACATCAGATTAGGAGGGAATTTAAATAATCCAGATTTGATGTGACCCGGGTTTGGACTTGGGAGTGATAGTACGAGACAAAAAACAGGAATTCAGAAGCTATTCAAAAGCTGAGTCTGGCAGATTTGATGGGATTCATAGGCTAAATGGGGAGTTTTGAGTGAACGGTGACAAATTTGGCCCCTAGGATAAGTACATATCTTGGCTTGGGCAAGAATGGAAGTTTTGGAAGAGAGTGTATTTAGATAGAAAGATGAAAGGGCATCAGTTACGAGAGACAAGGAGAGAGGACAAGGTTTTTCTCTGGCTTTAGCTGTTGTGCCTTTCGGATGCTCATCCCTGTCGGAGGTCCCAGTACTAGCATGGCTAGGATAGTTCCAAGAACACAGACTCATCTGAGGACTGTAGGTGTGGCGACTGTGTGAAACATATCAAAATTTAAAAAGTGTGTCAGGGAGGTGACAATTGATGAAATATTATCAAATGCCACCCCTTGGATACAGAGGCAACATGATATTTGGGGATGGGAGAAGCCATACATATCTGCAAGAAGCCCCTGCAGAAAAAAACTTTACCCTTTCAAATGGAAGCGTGCTTCTTTGTTCCTTTTCTTGTGCAACTCCAGTCCTTTCTGATCTTCAATATACTACAGGACCCTGGTTCTTGCACCTGCCCTGCTCAGGTGTGGCATCTTCTGCCAGTTGCCTAGTGTTTGGCCTGTTTCCCGTTCCGCTTTTGTTCCTGTGTCTGACTCTTCCCCACCCTCTATTGATATGCTTAGCAACCTCTGCATCCTCAGTCTCTTTTATGAAGGTTTCAATGGTGCAGGCAAGTATACTTATAGTCTTCCATGTCTCCCATTTTTTCCCACCCAACTCATGGCAATATCAGACATAAAAGGTTGATACAGTGCCTGTTACTATGCTTGAACTCCCTTCATCTCACTGTCAATGGCTTGGAGCTAAAAACCAAAGTGGAAGTATATTTGCAATTTTGTATGTATTAGGATCTACAGTATTTCAAACTTTTGTGTAAGAGAAAAAGGGGTATGAATTGCATGTTTTCATTATTTTGTGTGAAGAACAAGGAACTCTTACATATGTCCTTATACAAGATGGTTCAGAGTAACCCAGGTACTGTTTGTAGTTGCAGGAAGATCCTAAAGACTCATATTACTCTCAGAGAAAAAACATTCATAACCATTTTTGATTGAATTATAAATGATCTGTCCAAATGAACCTCAGATAACATTTGAGGTTGACTTTTTAAAAATAAGCCAATTAGAGTTTTAGGAGACGAAGTTTGGTTTACAGTGTGCACTGGAACCAACACTTGATATCTGTCATTAACCTAGTTTCATTTTTTTTACTTTGTTTAAAAGCTGTTGAAAAGTCAGTGCTAACAGAATCTACATAAAGATCAATGCATTGGATGAGTATTTCATTCTAAATCTAGTTTGGTCAAGGTTGCCCTAGACTAAGGAAATGTTATAGGAATGTCCCCCCACCCCACCCTGTTTCCAAATAATTAAAATATTATCCCTTCATTTAATTTTCAGTGGTGAATGATTTGCTATAAATGGGGGTGCACTGTAATACTTTAAGGAAATTTGTATTTTAATCATGATTTCCAGAACATTTAATTTTAAAATAGCCCCAGTGTCTTCCCAGTTTTACTTTACTTAAATATGTAAAATTCTTGCTTTCTTGGACCCTGATGACACTGTAGATGAGAACTGAAGTAAAAGCATGTGCTGCTCATTAGTGCAGCCCTAACACACCTGTGCAGTGCCTGTCTATAAAAGGCTGCCTTACTCCCTTAAGAAGCACCATATAAAAGTGCTTGCTTCAGGCAAGATCCCTCTGGGGAGGAGTATCGTTTTTAAAATGTTGGTTCTAATAGTTTCTTTATGTAACATCATGAGAAAAATGCTAAGAAGAGACAAACACAATTCTGTCAACATTCTGTTAATTTCCATCATGAAAAAAAATTACTATAATAGTTGTGATCTTTGTGCTCTACTGATTTACTGTAATAGCCAAGAAACCATGCTTTTAAGTGTTTGTGCCTGGAGATGTTAAAAACATAATTATTAGAAGCTGTGGTTCAAATAAGGACTCTAGAGGAGTTAAGAACTCTCTATGCTAAACAGCTCCACTGACTGCTTCTCTGCCCCCATGACTCAGTGTCCCCACTATACGTGGTTGTTTAAGTAGAAGCAATGCACCACCTATGTGTGCATAGTAATAAGAGTCCTTAAATTTGTTTCTTACTGTCTCAAGGTAGGAATGGTGGAGCCATCACACACTAGAAAAGCAAATTTTGATTCAAAATGGAGGTCCTTTCAGGGAAGGCATAAAATAGCAATCTCTGCAGTGATCCTTGCTGATTCCCAATTCAATACTATTCATTCTCCCAGTCTTCCTGACTAACAGATCTCTGCTTTTGTTCCAAGGCGCACCTATAACTGCAAGTTCACCTACCCAGGTGTCTTCCTGAGACAGATGTCATGTGACACAGTTCTAGCCAATGAGAAATAGAACACTCAAAGCAGGGCTTCTTGGGAAACAATTCAAAAACGAGCAGCCTACTTTGCTCTTTCTCTTTTTCATGCTGGAACTTAAAATACAATGCTATAGTCCTCTGCTGACTGGAGGCAAGGAGTGTAAGAGATAAAACCACATGACAAACATGCCTGGAGAGAAATACAGAAGTCTGTAGAGTCAATACAACATCCCACAAATGATAAAACTTTGTGCTGTCCAACCTAGTCCTGACTGATATAGTCTCGGAATTGAATTTTTCAGTAATATTATAGGATATGATTAAAAAGCAAAGCATATATTTATTTATTCATATGGAAGTAATAAATCTGCTCAAAAGACAATTTAATTAATACTTATTGAATACTTTTTAGAATCAGACACTTGCTCTTAAGCCAACTCATTTAATCTTTATGACTGTACCAACTGGGGAAACATCACTATTTGTCATCTTTCAAAAGAAGAATCTATGTTCAGAAAGATTAAAAAATTTCTCAAAGACACACAGCTTGTATGTTGGATCTCAAGGTCACTTACTTTATACTATACAACATTGAAAATATTCACTGTTACTATGCTTCCTAAATGATCTTCATTTTAAATATCATTGTGTTGAATTACCTCAAAATTATGGAAAATTATAAAGGAGTTTACTCTCCAACTTCAAAAATGTATAGACGTTTGTTAAATTTGTTTCAAAGATGCTTCAGGAAAATAGAATGTCATAGATCTACAAATCCGTTCCTCTCCACCCTCCCTCGCCCCTGACTTCTGCAGTGACATTCTCTTCTCTCTCTCCTTCCCACTACCCAGCACTAAATACAATCTTGCAGTTGGTGGGTATTGGTCCATGCTATATTGTATATTATAGCACATATTTTAAAATTATTTAAGGTAGGATTTTGTGTATAAATTGATCAATTGTCACTTAACATTACATTTTTGAGACTGAGCCATGTTAATATGTGAAGATGATTTATCTACTGAATGATTTTTCCTTATGTAAATGTCCTAAAGTTTACTTAACAATCTGCTTATATTAATGAATATTTAAGAAGATTCTAGAATTGCCACCATAAATAGTTCTGTAACAGACAGCTTAAACATGTGACATTACACATATTATATAGATGCATTTCTCTGGGATATACATATATCTAGAAGTAAAACTCCTGGGCCTAGGACATATGCTATCTTTACCTTTGCCAGATATTGCTAAATGCCTCTCCAGATAAAAATATCCTCCACATTCTTGCAAATAATTGTTTTGCTTAGATTTCAAGGTTTTGCTCATCAAATGGAATGTGGTTATTGTTTGTAATTCTTTCATCACAACCAAAATCTAATATGTATCAATATTGACCATTCAGATTTTTGCTTCTGTTATTTTTTCATACCATTTCTATATTTTCCCACTGGAATTGTTACCTTTAAGTGGTTGGAGTTCAAATCCTGAGAATTCTCTAATGTTTTAGATCTTAATCCTTTTGTTAGGCATTGTTATGAATATGCGTTGCATATGGCTTGCTATTTTACTTCATTTATAGTGTCTTTTGCTAAAAAGAGTTTTAACTTTCAGCAGAGACAGACATATCCATCTTTCTTGGTCAGTTGCCTTAAGCAGAGGTGTGGTGCTCTTTGTTTTCATAACCTGTTTTTCCCTGCAGGTACCAACTCTGTGTCACTGCATTGGAATTCTAGCCAAGACACTGGCCTGCTTCTATCAGAAGAGTGAGAGCCCTGGTCTATGGACAGACCTCTGGGTAGGAAGAGTAGACTCTGGTTTTTCAATTAATTCATCATTGTATGCAAGATTCCCATTTCTTAGGAGAAATTAAGCATCCATCAGATAAAGATGAGAACACAATTTATTGAACTTTGTGGGATAAAGTGCTTAGAGAGAAATTTATAGCATTGAATATATTAGAAAATACAAAGTTCTAAAGTCAATATCTAAGTTTTTAGCCTTACAAAATTATAAAAAAGAGAAAAATAAATCCAAATTAAGCAGAATAGAGAAATAATAATTATTAAAGAAAAATCAATAAATTGAAAATAAGAAATTAATAGAGAAAATCAATGAAACCAAAATCTGGTTCTTTGAAATGATAGGAAATATTAGATAAACCTCTTGCTAGTCAAATTAAGGGAAGAAAGAGAGACAGAGAAAGAGAGAGAGAAAGAGAGAGAGAGAGAGATGTCATGAGTTACTAATATCAGACGTGAAAGAGCATACATCAGTATGGATCCCATGGTCATTAAAAAGGAATACTTTCAACAACTCTATGCGAACAAATTTTGTAACCTAGATGAAATGGCATAATTTTTTTAAAGACACAATCTGTCAAAATTCACACTTAGAGGAAATAGACAATTTGAATAGACCTATGTCCATTAGAGAAATTAAATCAATGCTTAATAACCTTTTCAAACAGAAAACACCAGTACACTGGTGAACTCTACCAAACATTTAAGGAAGACATTATATTAGTTCTGTATATCCTTTTTCAGAAGATGGAATCAGAGGAAATATATTTCTTCCTCATTCTGTAGGACAGCCAGGTTAATTTACTTAAATTACTTATATATTTGGATTTTCAGCATAACAACAACATTATAAACTTATCACATTAACTTCAATAGATGAAAGCATAGACAAAGTACGGTACATTCAGACAAAAGAATATCATTCCATATTAAAGAGAATTGAGCTACTAATCCATAAAAAGACACAGAGGAAACTTCAATGCAAATTACTGAGTCAAAGAAGCCATTCTGAAAAGGTTACATACTGAGTCAAACAATATGATCTTCTGGAAAAAGTGTAACTATACTTTTGGTTTCCAGAGCTTAGAGAGGAAGAGGAAAGAACAGATGACACACGGAAAATTTAGGGCAATGAAATTACTCTGTATGACACTAACGGTAGAAATGTGTCATTATACATTTGTCCCAAATGTATACAATGTCCAGTACCAAAAGCAAAAAAAAAAAAAAGTTATGTGGCCCACTTTTGTTAATATTTCAAATTGCTGAAATAAATCTAACTTTTCCACTTATTGGGTATAAGATTCTTAATTTTATTGTTTAAATCTATTATGTCTTGCTTCCTTGGTTTAGTTGTACATGTGCTAGAACTTTTCACTACAATTGGATTAGCCAATTTCTCCTTGGAAAAATGCATCTTCATAATTTATTTTTTCTTTAGCAATAACGAAATAGTACTATTTATTCAGAATAATGATTTTTTGTTTTATGACTATTTTGTTGGATTAATGGGCAAATTAGTAGATAATTAATATTGCTGTATCAAATTCTTTTAGTCAACATCTGCAAAATATGTTTTTTCATCACTATCTTGTCAAATTTTATATGTAATTTTGCTTTAGGTATAGTCTTACACATTTCTACGTGTATTCAAGTATGTATGTTATAAAAATCATATGGTACATATAAAAATAATCTGATAAGTCAGGTTAATTTACTTAAATATTTTTTATTTGGATTTCATTATGTCATTATTATACAATTATAATATTAAGTTCATTAACAGGTCATCATATCAATTTATCAGCTTAATCTCTGCTTATCAATCATTTGCTTCTTTTTGCCCCTTTCCTGCTTTATTAGTCTTCTAGGGTTGCCACAACAAATAGCTCAGACAAAGTGGCTTAAACAATGCAACTTTTCTTTTCAGTAATGGAGGCCAGAATTCTGAAATCAAGGTATGACCAGGCTTAATTTCTTCTGGGGATGTTTCTTTGGACAGCTAATGGCTGCTTTTCCTATTTCTTCACTTGGTTTTTTTTCTATCTGTGTGCATCCCTAATAGCACAAATTAATAGATAAATCTCTAGTATTTATCCAAATTTTCCCTTTTTTATAGGGACTGTCATCATACTGGACTGGACTTCTCATTTCATTTTAACTCAACCACCTCTTTCAAAGCTCTATCTGAAAATACCATCAGGCACTAAAGGGTTTAGAACTTCAACATATGAATTTGGGGGAGGTAAGCTTTAGCCTGTAACACTTGCTGTATATTACATTAATAATGTTAAATTCAGGTATTTTCTTGTTTAGAAGATACTGGGCTGTTGTTTTAGTATTAAATTTGACATGCACACAAAACCATAAACTTTTCTAAGAAATTAAATAATCTAAATAATCTATTGTTTACTCTTTCCCTCAAAGTGTACTTTTTGTTTAGTTGTTTGGTTCTTTTAAGGAAAAACTTAGGAGAGACAAATTCCTTTATCTTGTTTTTGAAAATTGTTTTATGTTGCATTTAGTCTTCAAGGATAAATGACCAGGAGAACAATTTTTAATTTACAAATTATATTTTCCTATGTAGTTTTAAAATATTATTATTATTGCTGGTGCATTTTTTTGTGTGTATTCCTTCTAATATAATCTGAAGGAGCTGCTATGTGAGGACATGGAGAAGGCTCTATGAGGGACACACCCTCCCCAAACACCAAATCTGCTGGCACCTTGAACTTTTCAGCCTCTAGACTGTGAGCAAAAATTTAATGCTATTCATAATTAACCAATCTAAGGTGTTTTTTTAGTAAACTAATTGGACTATGGTAATTATAGGTGACTGTCTTGGTTATGATGGCTTCTCTAATCTTCTAAGTTTTTATTTTCATGTTTTCTTTTATTGCTCTTTATCTAGTAAGCAAGAGATGATTTTGTTTTTTATTAGATGGATATATAGATACAATTGAGGGGAAAACATTATCAAACATTCAAGAACCATTGTATATATACATAGTTATCCAGGGCTAATGCCATATCATGGATGCCAGCTTGGGTTCCCCCTGTTGCTGTTTCCCCAGAAGAACTCCTGAGTTAAATGAATATCTTGCGGAGGACAGAGATCTCCTTCTGAGATGATTCCCCCATATTCCCATTCTCCAGTCTCCTAGGAGTTCTTCCAAAACCCTACCCCCCTCCCTACTCCTCCAAGTATCCTAGGGAGTCATCTCCCTGTTGCGTTGAGAATCATACAATTTGAAGTTATTGTTAGCTTAGCCATCTAATATAGTGCTTCCCCATGTATTCTAGCTTCCACAGATGAGAGAAACTATTTGGCCCTTTAGTCTCTGAGACTGGGATACTTCACCGAGCATAATTCTTTCCATCTCCATCCATTTGGCTGCAAAAGCCATAATATCGTCTCCTCTAATGGCTGAGTAGTATTCCATTGTATATAAGTACCAAATTTTTTGTATCCACTCATCGAGTGAGGGGCATCTGGGTTGGTCCCATAATCTAGCTATAGTAAATTGAGCTGCTATAAACATTAATGAAGCCATATCACTATAATATGCTGATTCTAAGTCTTTTGGGAAAATACCCAGGAGTGGGATAGCTGGGTCATAAGATGGTTCCATCCTTAATTTTTCAAGGATTCTCCACACTGCTTTCCATAGTGTATGAACCAGTTTGCAGTCCCACCAGCAGTGTAACAGTGTTCCTCTTTTCCCACAGCCCCTCCAGCATCTGTTGTTGTTCAGATTTTTCATTTTTGCCACTCTAACAGGAGTGAGGTGGTATCTCACTGAAGTTTTGATTTGCATTTCCTTTATAGCTAATGATGTAGAACATTTTCTCATATATTTGTGGGCTTTCTGGACTTCCACTGGTGAGAAGTTTCTTTTAAGATCCGTAGCCCATTTATTGATTGGATTATTTGTGAGTTTGGTGTTTAGTTTCTTTAGCTCCTTGTATATTCTGGATATTAGCCCTCTGTCCGAGGTGTAGCAGGCAAAGGTTTAGGAGATGATTTTGAATATGAAGTCACCATGCAATGTGACTGGTAGCCTTTCTTTATCTTCTTATTAAGAAAACAGATTGTATTTCAGTTTCAGTTTCTGTTTTTTTTTTTTTAAGAGAGGGACAGTGAGAGAGCGAGATAGAATCAATTTTATTTAGTTTTTCATGTGGCTTTCATTGCTCTCACACTTTGTTGTGTATGTTGTGCTGGGGTTCAAACCTGCGGACTCACGCATGCCAGGCAAGCACCGTAACCACTGAGCCACTGCTCCAGCCCCTCAGTTTCAATTCTTAAACTAGTAAATTTATTCCTAATTTTATTAAATGTTTTCAAAGCTTATTTTACTTACTCATGTAAATGTGTATGTGTAGTTGATATTGCCTGAATATTTCTTCATGATTTGTTGAGTAAGCAAAATATTAGGGAGTTAACTTATTGGGATCATGCCACCAATTAAAGATCTTGGGAAAATGTAGACATAGATATGGTTGTAGTGAGAAAGATATAGAAACTTCTCTAAGTCAGTTTTTAAGGCTAACAATCCAGTAGAATGAGAATGCAATATTATAGTACTTTCTATTTGTGTTGGTAAGAGGACCAGATCAGGAAAAACATTTACATTTTTTTTTCAATCCTGAGAACACACAGGGAAATCCTATATCTGTGAATATAAATTTTCTCTACACTGATGCACACTGTATTTTACCCTGAATGGTTAAAAGTACAGCATTTCTCAGTAGGTTTCACAACAATTAAAGTTGAAACTTTGTTATGGAACTATAATAAGTGTTGTATATTACAAAATATTTTGAAGTTAGAAGTGTGTTCTTTTCCACTCTGTATTTCCTCCTCCAATTACCAGTATGTTAAAATTCATATGATAAACTGTCATCTTTAAAATAAATGAATGTTAGTTTTATTTTCTTTCGCCTTACTATGTACCAACCTCCATTAGGTTCTTTACGGATGTTCTAATTAGATCCGCACTCCCGTCTTAAGGAATCGTTATGATACTTATTTCTAACTGATGAAGGAACTGAGACAGAGAAGTGAACTTGCTTGAGTGCATAGAACTAAAATTTAAGGTTGGACAGGGATACAATTCAAGACAGTCAAGTCTCTAGCACCTACCTTCTGAAACACTGGCTTCCGCTACCTACATTGAGGCTTTGCTTGTAGAAAAAATACAGTTTTTGAAAAAAATAGTTTTGAACAGATAAAAGATAAATCCATAGCATAAAATTGTCATTGCATATTTAAGATTGACTAGATACCAAGCCTGTAAAAAGACTGTTTCCTTTGAGGCAGAGGCGGACAGATGTAAGAATAACAGGAAGGATTTACAAAATGAGGATTTAAAAAGCCAAAGTATGAAAACAGCAATATTAAACAACTGGTAAAAGAAGAGATTTGGAGCATGTAATGTTAATAAGGAAAGACTTCTTGATGGGTGTACACGAGTTCAAGTTTAAAGAGAGAAAATTACAATGTGTACAATGGAAAGGAAGAGGCTATTACGTGCGTAAGTGGAAATCTAGGGAATGTTCAGAAGGAATTCTGCCAAGCCCATAGAGATCAACAAATTGGGCCATCATTGAAGGAAAAAGTAAACCCCAAATTGTTTCAGGGAATATATAAATGTGATGTTTAAGGAGCAAATGGAGAGGTTTATGTAGTTCATTTTTGAGAGCTGTTCAGAGGTTTTTCATAGCAGAGGTGGTGCATTCTCCTGTTGAACATGGGGTCATCGTGTTGCTGGTGTCGTGGGGAGAGATATAGCTATTGAGTGGACTTCTCAGAGAGTAAGAGATGTCAGGAGAGTAGCATTTTATAAATAAAGATGTGTTGCTTTTTGTAAATGATATGTAAGGAAAGGAGGAGGTCCAAGGACTCAGGAGAATGCTGTCTAGGCGCTGATGGAGAAGTTAGCAAAGGAACAACAAAACACAGAGCTGAGTTAAATTAGACCTCTGGAGTCATGGAATACAGTGAGGTGAAAATTTTACATATACAATAGAAGATTTTTCAGCAACCTAAGTCTAAGGTATACGTTGGGAAAGACCTGTATGCCACCTGAATTTAAATGGGAAACAGGTCAGTTACAGAGATCCTAGGAGCAGCAGAGAAAGAAGAAAATCACTAAGCATTCACAAGACTCCACAGGCAAGAGAAAGCATTGGGGAAAGCTAGAGTAGAATTCCTCGGAATCTGACCTTTTTCTTGATTAAGTCATGTCAAATGTTTAGGTTTACATTAAAAGAAATGTTTTAATTCCAGCAAACCTCGCCTAGAAACTTTTATAAAGCTTTTTGCTTGTCGTGGGTTTTTTTTGTTTCTTTTAGTTTTCTACTGCCTGAAAAAATGAATTTGGATTTTCCAATTACATATATATACCTAAGCGATGATAGATGAAGTACCTCAACAAAAGGTCACCTCTAACAGTTTTAATCTAATATTTTATTTCTTAAAACATAATTGTGTTAGGCTTTAGATGGTTGTGCTAAAATATGCTGGAATAATTGGGAAATTATTTCACAAAGACTGAATTAGAATTAATACATTCATTATAGTCAATACATTAATACATTAGGGAAATTAGAAAATTTATTTATAGTTTCTCCCCCATCCTCTGCTCTTAGAAGTGTTTATATGTTAAGAAGAAGCACCATCACTAGGGGTAATTAGAGTGGTCTTTGAGAACAGTTCCCAGATAATAACATCATACCCCAGAGACCAGAGAAACGAAGACGCATATGAAACTCAGTTCTAATGGATGCTCAATCACTCGCATTCTGATTCCTTGAGCAAATTACTTAGCCCATCTCTAAGGTCTGCAAAGCACAAAGAGAATAATGCCAACTTTAAGACAATGTGGTAAGTATTAGCAATTTCATGCTGGTAAAACTTCTTGAAATACAAAGCTAGACTATATAAATGAAGGCTAAATAAGAAGGCAGAAAACAAAGAAAGAAACAAGCTCGGGAATATGTTAGAATAATTCCAGGAAAAGTCCTCTGAGAGGCCAGGGCTCCCTGCAGGGGCTTGTTCTGCACAGCAGCTAAGTCAATAGACCACCCTTCCTAGGGAAGAGAGGCTGAAGGACCCTGTGAACTTCTCACTGGATAAGCACAAATTAATGTGGTACAGGTGTTTCCTTTATACGCTGAGGGAGAACATTCACAGTGTCCTATAGCCTTCCTGCTCCCAAGGTGGTCTGCGTTGAGGAAACACTAGGTTGTCATCTAAAGCCTGTCAGAATACCAGCTAGAACCCTGTATGCTGATTTAGTTTTGCTATCCTGGATATGAACAGAAGACATAAGTTAATCAAGGAAAATTGCAGAAGGAAAGGAAGTTATACATGTCTATTGTTCTTTACCCCCCCAAAAATCTCAAAGTCTCATTTGTTTCAAAATTTTTATTTTTCATTTTTGGATGTGGGAGGTATACACACACACATATAGACAGATGTGCACATGCATGCATACAATGCATACTGTGTAACACCACAAGTTAACATTGAGACATCATACTGAAGTCTAACACATGATTATCTGCAAAACACTGTATTCTACAAACATGAGTGGCAAAAATCAATGTAAACAGCCACGTTGCATTCATTCAGGTCAAATTTTGCTGGTAAATGAGTTATTAAATTTTTTTTCAGATTTAAAAATTTGGCTATTGCTTCTCAGAATGCAGAAAGGAGATTATAGATCTGTTAATGAAAAATAAAACTATACATCTCTGAAGTTAAAACTGGAAACTTAGCTTTACATAGGGGAGAGTGACTTATGGTGTGGACTATATAATTTTAGGGGGAAAATCTGGCAGGGATTATAATTATGATTTAATGACCACAATTCATTTAGCTCACTAAATCACAAAAAATCACAAGAATCCATGGTCCCATGGCTAGGTTCCAGGAGAGTGTGAACCCAATTAACTCCTGAAGTCATGTGCACATTTCTATGTACATAAGTGTTTTTCCAAAGAAGATGGTTCATAGTCCCCCTCACCTCAAATCTCCCTACATCCTGAGAGTCAGTAAAGCTCACAAATCTGTCTTACATCATTAAAACAACTGTTAATGACAATAATCTAAAAAGTAGGTTTACCTTTAGAAACACATTTCATCCTCTTTACCAAGACCTAGAGGGCTACACATTGCCCAACGCCCTCCTCATCACACTCATTCCACTCCACCCTTCCCTGCTCATTGGCTTCAGCCACACCTGTCTCCTCCTCCTCCTCCTCCTCTGCCGCCACCTCCTCTTTCTTTTTCTTTTGAGAGAGAACAACAAAAGAGAGAAAGAGAGAGAGAATCAATTTTTATTTAGCTTTCCATGTGGCTTTCATTGCTCCAACCCTTCATTGTGTACATGGTGCTGGGGTTCGAACACACATCCTTGTGTATGCCAGGAAAGTGCTCCAACTGCTGAACCACTGCTCCAGCCCTGTGTCTCTGTTTTTAACCTCAGTTTTCTCATCATTGCCTCATGATTTCTGTACTAGTTCTTTGCTCTGTTTGGTGCCCCTGCCTAGGACCTTCCCAGCTGGATTTTGTCTTTTAAATCTCAGCTCATATGCCACCTCTACCTAGAGTACTTCCTATTAATCTAAAACCACTCTCCGCTGCTCTGTTTTTTCACAATATTGACAACTTGCATGGCTAGACAAGGCTACCTTCATAGTATGTATCCTCTAACTAAAATAATCTTGTTAATTTATGTATTTCCATATTTGTATTCTGACCCTCTAACCTAGAGTGTAAGTTCAATGCTGTGCTCTATGCCTAGAATAGTGGGGGGCCTTCAGTGAATATTTGTTGAATGAATGCATAAAATGAATTGATGACGCTCATTGCAATGTTATGGTTTGGGTCTCAAATGTCCCCACAAAGCTCATGTATTGAAAGCGTGGTTACCAGTGGTGCAGCAGTGTTGGGGGAGCACTTTTAGGCAACGGTTAAATCATGAAGGTTCTGATCTCATCAGGGGAAAAATTAGGTCATGGGGGCATGCTCTGGAAGGATCTTTGCTCCTATCGCTTTCTCTCTCTCTCTCTCTCTCTCTCTCTGCTGCCATGAGCTGAGCAGGTTCCCCCATCGCATGCTTCCACCATGTTTCTGTCTTGGAGTCAGCCAAACATGGATTGAATCCTCTGTAACCACAAGCCAAAGTATTTCCTTTCTAAATTGTTCTTGTCAGATATTTCAGTCACAGAGAGGAAAAACTAACCTAGAAGTAATAATGATACTTCTTGCAAAAATAGTTATTGGCAAGTGATGATCAGTTAAAAGCTATTGTGTTAACTGGGCAAGTTAGTTAACTTCTTTTAGGTTGTTTTCCTTGTCAGTAAAATAGATATAGTAGTACTTTCCTTGTACATTGATTGTAAACTTTAAATGAGTTCCTGCATTTAAGACATTTGGTACACTAGAATCCATTTTGTTAAATATAATTGTCATTATTGATATTCTGAAAATTTGAAAAATAATTTAAATGAAGCAAAAGTCGTATTGAATAAAGTGAAAACAGGTACACTCTAAAATATATTATCTAAGATTTCAGATGAATTTATTTAAAGATAAAGATAATATAGCCATATTAGTATTAGTTTTAATCTTGAATATGTATTGAAATGAAAAACCCTAAGATTTTTGGATCTGAATACATAAATACAGTATTTTAATAATTCAAATTTTATTTTGGATTGCAATTTTTGAGAGTCAATACAATTTTGAAACTATGTGCTTAATTTTAGTTTGTACTGACACAATACATAAACAGAATACCAAGTAGTTAATCATCATAATATCTAAGACTGTCCAGAATTCAACACTCTCTGCATTAGTAATTCTCTAGAGAATTTGGATATCTTGAGTATTCATTTGTCTTCATAAAAGGAGCACTCTAAATTTGCTGACTCACTAGATAAACAAAGAATGTGATTTGAGGGATGTGTTCCCAGAAACTAATTTTATTTTAGAGAATTTTGCTATTATCCTTAACTAGTAGAGTTAACAAGAAATTTTCCAAGTATTTACGTCTAGCTATAAATTTCCAATTCAAACAGTATTTTGTCATTAATGTTTTTGTCAATTGGGTTTCTATCTCGTGCCAAAAATGTGGTTATAAACCAGTTTCCTAAAACCATTGCATATGTCCTAATTCAGTTCATCAGTTATCACACCCTAAATATTTTTCTACTGTTTTTCTTCAAACTATGCATGTACCAAGCTTGTTTATCTCAACAGGAGTCATTTTATAGCTTTATAAAATTTTAGAATGCAGAGTCTTTGAGATCATCTAGTCCAATTCTCATTACTTAAAAAATGAGATAACTGAACTTCAGAAAGCAATACGTATCCAAGCTGATCCAGTGAATTAATAAAAAAGCAGAGGACAGAATGATTGTCTGACTTCCTTTCTTAAAATCTCTAACCACTAGTTCCCAAGTGTCAGTCAGCCCCTAATAGGCTCAATGTTGGCTATAACTTCGGAGTCACTTCTTAGTTAAAAAGTTACAATCACAATGGCTCTTAGGTTGTTCACTTCTTTTAAAAAAAATTTTTTTAAAACAAATGAAGAGAGATTGTTTTGGAAAAGGGAGTGCTCAAGAAGGGAAAAATGTTTTCAGTTGGAGATTGGAAACAGGGTCACTCCTTTCCAATTTTATTTTCATGATGATTCTTTGCTGTGTGAGTTCTGGGTTAGACCAATGCTAGTGGTTCCATTTTACTTCCTTAATGTAATTCCACTTCTTCCCTTAATGTAATTCCTCTTCTTCCCTCTTTGAAACTTTTTTTTTTAATCTTTGGATAGAATCTAGTAAAGCAATGAAAAGACCAAACGAATACACCCAGTTAAGCAGAATGCCTTTACCAAAAAGTTAAGTTTAAAAATTGAGTCAATTACTTGGATCAGAAGTGTAAAGAAAATGCCAGAAGCTTTTCTTCTAAAATAGCCAGAAAATTAAAACAAGAAGTTCATTTTTTTACATGAATTATGCAATCAGGCAATTCTTTCTTTCATTTTACCCACAAGACATACTCTATTGTTTGCCTATTTTTCTTCTTTTTTTAAAACATGGCTTTCCAATGTATGTCCATAGAAGTGCTTATAAATGCTGGAGGAGAAAGGTGTTAAAATATACCATTGCTGTTGTGTAAATCTTAGGAAGTTTTTTCTTTTTTTTTTCTCAGAATTTATGCCATCTTTTAGACCAGGGATTGTAATCTTAGTTTGCTCACTCTGAAGGCAAGATAAGATTCCAAGCATTTCTAAAATAGTTGATATAATTTATTGTCATTGCAGTGCAGTCAGATTTAAACCCTTTTGGACTCGATGCCACAAAACAGTTACTCAAAGTTCAAAGGGATAGGCCTACACATGCGACGAAGTTATCACTAATGGACCTACTCTAACCCTGGCTGTGTCGTGGCTGCTCCTGGAGTTTCAAAGATTATGTGATACTGGAAAGGCTTCAAATACCTATTGTGCATATTTTATTGCATAAATCACAGGTGTCAGAGTAAAACACATTCAATGAATTGCTTCCTACCACTAAAGCAAAGATTATTTTCAAAATCAAAAATCATGTTTCCTCAAGAATACAAACTTCTCTTGACAAACTTCCAGTGCCAAATGTGGTTTCCATTTGCTGTTTGGGGATTTATTTGACTGTGCCAAAGTTCAGGTGTGCCAGCTCTTTGTAATAAGCCATTTGGATGAAAGCTTGGCCAGCTCAAAGGATCTTGATGTATTTTATTGCTGCCTTTTAAGATTATTGTTCAGAAATACCAAGTCTAATTTTGAAATCAATTAGCCATTCGGTCTGATGAGGTGTTGGCCCAGCTCAGGTTCACACCCGCTGTCCACAGATTATTGTTCGCTTGAGTCAGGTCCTTAGTATCGTGTAGTTCCCCAGCATCTGGTGGACATATGTTTGATGTTCTCGCAGAATGAGCTGATGGTTTAAATAGCAAACCCTAACGAAGAAAGCTTTGTACATAGGCTGCTGTTAGCCAGGAAAACAAACTTTTTATAATGCTCTGTAAAAAAAAAAAAAAAAAAAAAAAAAAAAAAAAAAAAAAAAAAAAAAAAAAAAAAAAAAAAAAAAAAAAAAAAAAAAAAAAAAAAAAGAAGAGGAAGAAGAGAAAAAGAAGAAGAAGAGAAAGAGGAAACTTATGGTTTTCATATTTTATTATTTTTCTATGATCTGTGCACAGGGAACTTAAGTTTCCATATAAATGTTCAACGGAACAGATATAATGAGAAGGGAACCAAATCATCCGTTACCTACAGGTACCAGGCAAATAGTGCTCTTTCCTTGGGTCCTCCCCACAACAGACTGGAGGTGTAATATCTTTCCCAGAAAACTGCTTCCAAAACAGGACTGTATCTTTCTCTCACAGTCAATCAGCACTTGCGAAGGTGCAAATTCTGCTTGGCAGGGGCAGTGCTTCTGGGAACAGTGCCAGAGGCCCCAAGCACCACCCATGCTGTTCAAAAGAAGTGGCAGATAGTAAAATATAAAGCCAAAGTACCCCTTCTTCAGCTTTCCCACTCACTGGCTGCCTGACATTTCAATGGAGAACAGAGGTCCAACTTGTCTTTGAATGGGCTCATTGCAGAGGTCCCACTTTGAATTCAACAGGAACAGGGTAGACGTTGGCGAGGGGCATCTTCCATTTCTTTTAGAGACAAGAATTTTTTTTAAAACTTCTTTTCCCAACTGTGTAATGAAGACTTTATCACCACAAAATAATTAATGAAATATGTTCTTTGAGTAGAATGATCAGCGATCAGATGGCACAAAGGACTGGTGGGCGCTTCCTGTAGCTCTTGTTCCCTTCCATGGAGCTTTTGGTGAGCCAGGAAGGCCAGGGGGTTGGCTGTATGCTCAAATTCATCACTTACTATTGCTTTTTATTTTTCGTGGTGCTGGGTATTAAATCCAGGGCCTCACGGTGCTGGGCGAGTGCTCTACCACTGAGTTACACCCCAACACCTCATTTCCTTCTAAAGGAGGTTCACTAGTTTTCATTTATTCAGTCAGCAAGTATTAAATGCCTGCTGTTTGGCCCCAGAAAAGCAATGAGGAATAAAACAGACCTGGTCCTTAACCTCTTGAAGCTTACAGTCTTGAGGCAAAGAGGGGTTATAAAGAAGTAAAAACTCAATAAATGAATTTAAACCTACAGATAAGAAAGGAAATATGTGTTTTAAGTTTCATTGTTATTTACATCTCAAACAGTCAAATGACATTTATTAATCACTTCGTGCTGAGTGCTCTTGATAGGGTGTAAGTTTTTCAATGCACAAGAAGCATAAAAGAAACATAATTTGTTAAATAATTTCAACTGCATTTTAACCAAGTATTTAAATATCCATTTCTGGACTGGGGTGTAGCTCAGTGGCAGAACACTTGCCTAGTGTGCACTAAGACCCGGGTTCAATTACCAGCAGTACCTAAAATAAAACAAAACAATCCATTTTCACTTACAGAGCATATGTGTGTGTGTGTGTGTGTGTGTGTGTGTATACACACACATAACATATATACATCACCCAATCACACTTTATCACAGCCATGTTTTCAGTTTCCAAAAGGTAGTTATTTGCTGATAAAGACACTGAGGATCAGAGTAGTTGAGTAATAAGCATCTGATCCCAGAATCTATAAATATAAAATGAGATTAAATTAAGGTTATATTTGACTCCAAGGCCTGTGCTATTTTCCAACATTACTCTCAGTAGTCAGGCTCTTAAAAAGAATGACAAAACCTCCTCTCATTATCTTTGAGTGTGCCGATTAGGTGCTTAACAAGTAGGTAACTCTGAAGTTGAGGCTTTGCAATACCCAGTCTCCTTAGTGCGTCTAGATCTATGTGGTGGATGTGGCTACAGGTCTCCAACACCTTTATATGCAAGGTAACTGTGCAAATAACTGTTGAACTTCAGTCTGCAACCTGTGGATGAGAGACACAGCACATGGGTAAACTCTGGGAAGAGAATGTGCTTTCCTTTACTAAAAAGCAGGGGAAAGGCAGTTAAGATAAGAGCTTCAGAAAAAGGAGTTAAATGAAATTTCTGCTGCTTTTGTTGAAAAGGTTGCTCTGATCACTTTGGTCACACCCTGGGAAACCTTTTGCTCAATTTCCAAAAGAAATATGAACAAAGATAGTATATAAGGGAAGAAGGTTATTATCTGGAATCATAAAACGTAACATATTCATTCCTGTTGCTTTAAATTTCTTCATCAAAGAAATATACTATGAGGTTGATGTTGCAATGAGAAAGCATGCTGTGCTTAATCTTTCTAAAAACAAAAACGGACAACTTGTACCAGAGCTCCAAAGTGGGATTAAGGTTGTAACTACCACTATAAGTTACTGCCATTAGAAATTATTGCCCTTGTAAGTTCCTGGCTGAATAACAGACTATCACAAGGGATGGTAAAGTTAAAATGGCTTATTCTTACCTCCAACATGGAAAACCTGTCAGCCGGTTTTCATTATCAAAAGAATATGATGAGAAATTTGACACAGAGATAAATTTTTAGCTTTTTAGCATTCCTAAATCTCCTGAGGATCTAAGTGTGATGAATCTTCAAATCCTCAGAAATGCGATTTCTTTAATTCCATACCTGAAAATAAAAATATTGGAAATTCTGGTGACTTTGAATTTTTTTCTACCCAATAATAGAACCTCTAATTTCAAGTGGAAGAGAATACGTGATTCATTAAAATGTGACCACTGATCTTAATATTTTTCCTTAAAAATATGCAAATACACATTGGACTGAATAATAAAGACACACATTTTATAATATTCAGCATATGACTCCTTATTATCTGGGTGAATGAAACTCAGTCGTGTGCAATCGTGCTGCTTGTTGTTATCATTGTTAATATTATTCTAGCTTAGTGCAGCCATGGATCTTCTGAAGAACTGCAATTCCCCCTTACTCCATTTCTCCCACATCACATTTATCCAATACTACCAGTTACATGGCTTACCTTTTTCTTATTAACAAAATAATTTTAACCTTCACATTAGCTAGGCATTGCAAATAGCAATGAGGAACCAACAAATATCACAACCTATCACAACCACTTCGGTAGACAGAAGTATGTTCTAATTTATGAATGAGAATTAATCCAACCCAGTGTTTCAAAAATAATGTTCCAAGGGCTGGAGCGGTGGCTCAGGGGTTATGGCGCTTGCTTGGCATGTGGGAGGATGTGGGTTCAAACCCCAGCACCACATATTCAACAAAGTCTCACAGCAACGAAAAACACGTGAAAAACTAAATAAAACGGATTCTCTCTCTCTCTCTCTCTCTCTCTCACTGTCTCTCTCTCTTTAAAAAAAAATGTTCCAATATGAGCAATGGTCAGAATCTATTTGGATTTCTGGTTAATAAGGGTACTCATGATTCATATTTGAAAAGGATGTCAACAATTTTATATAATGGTGTCCTTACTTTCATTGCTGATACCCCAGTGTTCTTTCAGTTTGATTTTGCTTAATTAATTGATGGTGGATGCACCTTTTATAATAATCCTCTTACCTACAAGTCTAAAGTTCTGTTAACTAAAATTCCAAACCCTTTTTAAGATTTAATTTTCAGGAATGTATCATGAAAGATTAATAATAAATTCTCTCTTATTTTATAAAATGATGAAAATAAGTTTAAATATGGATAATCTTTTTATTTAGTTATTATTTAAAACAATTAAACATATTACACGTCTCTCTCTGAAAAGTATAGCTGAGATAGTGGGTGCTTTTGAAAATGAAGAACTAAATAGAAGGTGCACTGACCTTGGATTTATATTGCTGATGAAACTATATTCAAACAATCATTATCTTTAAACTATAAAAACAATATTCATTCATTGTAGAAATTGTTTAGAAATATGAAAAGAAGAAAATTCAAGATGGATACTTTATGTATGCTAACATTTTGATATAGTTCAATAGTGTTTGAGCATGTCTTTGTGCAATTACAAAACTTGAACAACATGTTTACAGTGCTTTATACGCTCCTTTTCTTATGAGTATTTTGCATGCCATTAAATATTCTTCCAGGAAATAAATGATTTATATTGGTTGTAGAGTATTGCATTTAATGTGTATATTATAATTTATTAATCTCATCTTTTATTATTGAGTTTTAAAGTTATTTTTCCTTTTTCCTATTATAAATAAAATTGTGATGACTATCCTTATACATAAATCTTAGTGTATATCTAAATTAATTCCATATGATTAATCCCGAGACAAAGAATTGTTGGACCATTGTGCATAGACATTTTTAAAGGTCTTGATTCACTTTGGTAACTTACCTTTTCAAAATGTTCCATTACATTCCTGCCTGAAACACATGAGGTTGTCTGATTTACCCAAAGAACACTAAGTATTATTATTTATTTTTTATGTTTTCCAAAAGAAGACTGGGAAATATTTCATTTTAATTTCTATTTCTTAGACTAGAAATGGAATTGAACATTACATGATATTTTGAATGACTGTTTATATTTACCTTTTGTAACTGGTCTATTTCTATCTTTTATGTATGGTCTTGGTGATGTGTTTGGTTTTTAATTATTTGTAGGAGTCTGTTGTTATAATTTTATCTTCCAATCTGCCATACATGTTATCATGCCTTTCTAATTTGTAATTTTAATTTTGCTTTTATTTACTGTTGCCAATGTTTCTATTTTTGTCTTGTTAGAACACTCTTCTGTTTCATTCATGGTCTTCCTTTGCTTCAGTCCCCAACTTCTTCTACATCTTGAGCTGAGATAAATATTCATCTATATTTTTTCTTGACCTGTAACGATTTGTTCTTAAATATTAATATAAACGATTTAGACTAGTAAAGCATGCTGTTGCTAGTTAGAAGTAGAAATTGATTTTCCCTCCAGAGGATTAAAGGCATTATTTGATACACTTACTCATTCTTTTACAGCTGCTTTTCAGTGTCATCTTTATTTATATTTTATTCTTATTTTCTGCAGTTATTTTTATTTCTTGGAACTCTGGTTTGGATTTCTTTCATGTCAATAACAGCATACTTTATTAACTATGGTAACTTTGTAGCTTATTTTTATATCACATTGAAAGACTCCTCTCAAAAGTCTGTTTTTTTTTTTTTAATTTGTCTTGGACTTTCACACCATATACTTAAGGAAAATTTAGTTAGTAAAAAAATATTTTTGAGGTTTTGATTCAAATTCTTAACTTTGGATTCTTTATTCTGCATTTTCAGACTGGAAAGAGATTCAAATTTTAAGAGATCTTTGAAATTTTGATTCTTATACAGTATCTTCAAAACTTTTAATTATCATACTTCCTACACTCCATTAGTTCAGTTAATCAGAGCAAGAGGGACACTGAAATCACAGAATCATTGTGAGATATAGACCAGAGAGAGAGTGTGTAATGCTTTCCTTTTTTTTTTTCTATCACAGCATGTATGTCGTTCAGCAGAGTGCCCCAATTTTTTCCTCCTGAATTAGGACAAAACTCACTTGGTCCAAGTTGTTTAGACACAGAAAAGATGCATGGAAACATGTATAAAAATTTCAAGTGGACAAGGGGATTTATTTTCACAGTTTATTTTTATCTGTAGATCTCTTTGCAAGTTTCAGAGGCTGTGTAAAATGGTAATACAGCCACCTTTCTGAGCAAACTTGTGTGTAAATACAGTTTATTTCACTTGAAGCCTGCCCCCATGACTGATGGAAATTGTAGTAAAACTTCCACCTGGGTTGTCAACTACGGGAAACTTTCTTATTTATTTTTATTTGTCACAGCAGGTTAAGCTCACAAAGTCCAGGTGTTACATGGCTTTAAATCTGGACACAGGCACAGGAATAGTCTGTTGAAGCTAGTTTATTTAGTATCCCTGAACAAGAAGGGACTTAATGAAATGGATTTTATCCAGCTCTGTGAGTCAGGGTGTAAATTCAGTGCATAACGACCAGAAATAGAAGAATACAAAAGTAGTCCCAGCAGAACAAAATTCTGTTGCACACATTGTTATAGATGTATATTTTTTCTGAAGATGGCAAAAGAAGGGAACAGAAAGAGAAGCAGCAAGGTTTCCTACTAATTCATCTCGCTGTTTAAAACTCAGCTAGAAGTGACTATGGCCCTGTTAGTAATCTATCTGGTTTTATATGAACATGACTGCTATTACCAGCAAATGCATTTTTTCCTTGTTTAAGCAGAATGCTATGGATCTGACTCTTTCATTATTTAATCTTTATTCCATCTTAATTTCTTAAACTTCATTCCCAAGGCACTGACATAGTATTTTTAGAAAACATTGTCTTTGTCAATATTTTTTTCATTTTTTTTGCATTGTTGTTTTCAAATGACTTTGTCCAAATTAACATAGTAAATCTTTATTTTACATGATAATTCACTGTGTTATAATTGAAAATATATAATTTTTTAATTAGTCTATCATATTAGCTTCATTTCCTATCTTCATTCTAAAACAGTCAAAAATAAAAATATTCTTTTTTTTCTTTTTGCCTACAAACATAGCAGATATCCACAGCATCATCCATTCCAATGCTTCTACTTGTGAGTACACAACTAATTTGGATCCAATTAATGCACAAGTAATTCAAGTTGATTTTTGTATGTTATTCTAATTTCCATCATACTGTGCTTGTGCTTCAATACTTTGGTATTTCATAAGCTGTCAGCTTGTGATACATTCCAGTTATAAGAGACTTTAGTCGACTCTTGTAGGATGTATGTAAGTGCATGTATCAAATTGACCCATCTGGATAGCACAAAATTCCCAGACAAGCCTGTTTGAACTGGGCCACTTGCGTGGTCTGTTGTAATAGTTTACTCTGTCCTGTTTTACATTTATATCTGACATTTGATTTCTACTTCCTGTACATCAATATGAGAATGCAGGAATATTTTTGCAAATTACCCCTTAGGCTAAATCTACACTCGCCAATCCATATTATACCACTCAAAATTGGGAGCGTTAAAATACAAAGATAAAACTCTACTTGCCTCCACAGTCAATATGATCAAGTAATCACAAAGCAGTTATTAATTTTTGAAGAAAATATTGGCCCAATAATACATTATTAATATTTCTCTTTTTTTTCAAGAGAGAGGGGGAGAGAGTGAGAGAGAAAGAATGAGTTTAATTTATTTTTTTCCTATGGCCTTTGTTTCTCCAACACTTAATCGTATATGTGATGCTGGGGATCAAACCTGGATCCTTGCACATGACAATCAAGCACTGCAAACACTGAGCCACTGCTGCAGCCCCAAATTGATATATTTCAAACAAACCAATTGATATTGAGGTAGCAGTTGGAAAAAAAATCTTCTAGAAATTCACAGTGCAATTTTGCTTTGTAGTTTTCATCTTGTGCCTCCAGAACATTTTTGAGAAAGCAAAGCAAAGAGCAATTCAACTCCATAAATGCTATGGAGATAAGTTATAAGAAAATATTAAAATTCATCTAAATAGTTACCATCACAAAAATTTTATAATTTACCATTAATTTATTTGGAAATTAAATTTTATTTTTGATCCTACCTTAGTGTGGATCATAATATAGCTTGGAACACAAAAGTACATAAAATAATTTTTAAATAAATGAATGAATAATATTACCTGGTATTCAACAAAATATTTTGTCTTATTGTCTACACTTCCTTTATCTCATTCTTGTTTTAATAACTTGTGAATTACAATGGAAAGTTGGAATAATTGTGGGTATTTCTTTTCTTCTGTCGCTGTTATTATCACCTGTGGCCTTGAATATATCACTATTTCTATTCATTAGTTTTCTTTTTCGGGTAACAATAATACCTTTCATATTCACACAATTAAACCATTGTACAGAGATAATGAAAGTGATTTACACCCAGAAATCACATTATATGTATGAGATAAAAGTCACTTAAATTTTTAATTTTGTTGTTGCTCTTCTTGATGTCCTATGGCTTTTGTTCCCAATAATGCAGCTTAAATTGTGGGAGTTTCAGCTATTTTCTTATTAGAATATATCTAAGTTTGTATTTTATAGCCCTTTGAAATTTGTAACTTTCGTTAAAGTGCTTTGTAGTGTGTATAATTAAAAGAGAATTCAATTGAAAGCTTTTAACTTTGAAAATGTGGTGGATGCCTTATGATGCTTCCTTGTGTGGGAAGGGGTTGATGTAGCTAACCTGAATGTTTCATAAAAAAAACATGGTTTAGAATTAATGTTCCAGACTTTTTCTCTCCTCCCTGAATCCCTGTCTCAATCCCACCCCCAACACTTTAGTAGATAGAACAGAAAGTCACATTGACCACTTACTTTGTCAAATCATCTATCATTTGCCTGGCAAGTTAAATTGGCCAATGCATACAATGAATTGGAGCTAAGACAGTTGCTTCTCTTTGAAGCCCCAGGCATTTGTTTCCAAATAAACTGACCAAATTAGTGAGTCCCCACATAATTTATGATTTTTCATTTACTTGACTTATTTCCATGATGATTGGAGATTAGTCCATTTTAAAGAAGACAAGAGAAATTGGGTTTAAGAGACATTAAAACTAGACCAAGAAAGCATACAAACAAAGATCAAGTAGTTCAAAGTTATAGTGACAGATTGTCCTTAACTCATGCCCCACTCAAGAAAAACATTTTTTGGCTTTCTTTTTAAATTTGTTCATTTGTTTTTGTTGTTGCTAAAGCATGTACTTGAATAATTTTTATTTTAATATTATGTTGATAGGAATTAAAATCTGAGTTTTATTTAAATTTTAAAGTCACAACTGAACTACTGGTTGGTTATATGGGGTTGATAGTTTAAAATGTGAAAAACTCTCTGTGTTTATAGTTGGAGTTGGGCCTGCTTAGGGATTAAGGTCTGAAGGCCTCAGTGATGTCACTGGATTAGAGTTAGGAAGATACATTTTGGTAAGACTGAAACCAATGCCAAATTCATGACTCCCAAATTTATGATTGAACTCCAGACTGCCTACAAATTCATGACTCCCAAATTTATGATTGAACTCACGACTTTCCAGCTTACAGATTTAAGTGCATGCACTAATAAATAAAGATTCTTAAACCTCAAAGTAAGTTCAGTGAACATCAGTGTGCAGTTACCATTTAAAATACTGATCCAGGAATAGCCAACACAATGACATCGTGTCTTGGCTGTGAGTGAGTATGGGGTTAGAGGTACTGTGACATTTTGTAGGCCATTTAAATTGTCAGTGCTGATAAAATTATATAAACTCGAATGAGAGTAGATTTATTTTATAAGACCTGAGGCTTGGTTTTTTACTTTTATTTTTTGGAATTTATTTTCTTAAGCTTGTCTATTTTTGCTTTAGGTCTCAAAAGATAGTAGTAGATAGTAGTAATACTGTTCCCTAAAAGAAAATGTTGACAATCAAATTCAGATATTCTTTGACTTTTATTCAAGGATTGTGTTTTATTGATTTTTTTAAATCTTCAGATTTCAAGAAGAACGCTGGGATCATGCCAAATACCTGGATGAAAAGATCAGTTAACCAGATGTTTTATCTATGGCATAACACATAGCTGTAGGTTGGCCTTCAAGGCCCTCCATGGCTTGATCCAGCTTATGGCTTTGTGATACTCCTGTTTGCTCCAAATAATGATCCTATAGTTCAGTGTGTCTACAAAATTAATTCTCCTGCATCCTCTGTTTCTTAGTTCTATTTCCTTTGCCCCACACTAACTTCACTTATTTTTTCCCACCAGCATGCATGGCTTTCTCATTATCTGACAGCACAGTAACATTCCTGAGGCATCTGCTACATCTTCCGCTCATGACTGCATTTACTGTAGAGCTCTCTGAAGAGCATGCACAACACACAAGGCCTTCTACAAGCTTCTATTTCCCACTATATCTAGCACACAGAAAACGTTCAATAAATATCTATAAAAATACACCATTTAAGAAATGATCAACAGGGGCTGGAGCTGTGGCCTGGAATTATGGCACTTGCCCAGCACGTGCTAGTACAGGGGTTCAAACCCCAGCACCACGTACACAACGGAGTGTAGGAGCAACAAAAGCCACATGAAAAACTAAATAAAATTGATTCTCTCTGTCTCTCTCTTACTGTCCTTCTCGCTTTAAAAAAAAAGAAATGATCAACAGAATATTAGTTGATCAATCTAGAGTATGATCTATTTATTTCTTCTGTGAGTAAGAAATTTCAGGTCTTATAGATTCCTTCTTTAATGTACCATTAAGATATAAATAGGCAAGCGAATAACTATATTTGAAGTAAATAATAAGAACACATTTTACGTTTGGAAAATTTGAATATTGAGTTGGCAGAAAAAGAATTTAAAGGTTCTAGTTTAACAAAGTTGGAGATAGAATTATTATTTTGTCATCACTACAATTTTATAAAAGTATCTGTTTGGGCTACAACAGTGGAGCACCATAAATTGAGTGACTTAAAAACAACAGAAAATTATTTCTTATGAATAATAGATTTACTTAATTCTGGAACTGAGAAGTGCAAACCAAGGTGTCTGGTTAAGGCTAATTTCCTGGCTCAGATGGTGACTTCTCCCTGTGTCCTCACATGGCAGAATGGATGAGGGGGTCTCTTTGGGATCCTTCTTATAAAGGCACCAATCTCACTCATGAAAGAGTGGGAGGTTTTATTCTGGGGTAAATTTGTGTTCAAAAATTTTATTTCTAATAGGAAATGCTAGAATTCTTTTAGCTTTTTATTCTTCCAGATTAACCAAATTTGCCTTAATTTATAAATACTGTGTTCCAAAATGATCATATTTCTTCCCAAAATTTATTTTTCTTTTTCAATACTACTTCTCCCTCTGTTACACTAACTGACCAGAAGACAGAAGTGTTGGGTCTTATGCAACTGGTTAGGAGTGACATCACAGCATCCTACGAACCAGGAACCTGCATCTTCTCTATATATTGCATTTCTTCTCCAGGGAAGCCTCTGCAGCCTCAAAGGGTCTCCATTCTCTAGTCTTCCCCACCCAGCCAAGCATTTAAACTCAGTTTTATTTAAAAAAAAACACATTTGACTCACTTTTCTAGTTATACATTTGCATTGCTAGTTGTTTTCCTGGGGAATTGAGAGGCAAAATGTATTTAAAAGGCAACTCATCTGCCTCTTCCTAGCTATATATCCTTGCACAAATTATCTATGCTAGGTGGTTGGTTCTGTTTTCTCACTTTCATTTGTCAAATATGCCTAATAGTACCAAACTACCTAATGAGAAGTAAATAAATTAATGCATGCAAGGTGTTTAGAATTCTGTTGCTTGCTGTTTGGTAAGTCCATAACTAGTGGTGGTACTTGGCAATTCTGTTTTTTTTTTTTTAACAGAGGATTGAATCCAGGGGCACTTAACCACTAAGCCATAACCCCAGCCCTCCCTTTTTAATTTTTAATTTGAAACAGGGTCTCACTAAGCTGCTTAAAGCCTCGCTAAATTGTTGAAGCTGGCTTTGAACTTGCAATCATCCTGCCTTAGCCTCCCAGGTCCCTGGGATTACATGTGTGCGCCACCTTGCTCAGCTAGTACTGACAATTCTTAAGCATGATTAGCTTCTTCTGAGACATCTAGGTGATATTTAGCATGTTGCAATCATCCGCACAGGACAAATGAGAAGAATCTAGGGTCATGTTCAAAAAGTGAATGTGCAATGAGAAGTAATTATAATTGAACATTTATAGTCTTCAGTTTCAACCAGTCTGCTAAGTCTTATGTCCTCATCTTTGGAATGAGAGTAGAGCATCATTTCATAATTCAAAATCACATTTTAATACTTATTTAGTTATTTAATACTTATTTTCCAGAGGGTTTTTTTTTTCAATAAAAATGGTTAGCAAAGTAAAGTGAGGTCTGTTTCTTTTTCCTTCTACCACCAAATAATAAACCATGGAAACTTCTAAGGCATATTTGATTTTCTTTTGTCTATATTATTTATGCAGTAGCAGTTTAAACACTATATTCAGTATAATTAGTTCATCTCTCCACTACATAGAATGAGTCTGTATATATTCAACCACAATGTGCTTAATAGTAACAAAGCTCTGGCTTACAGGAATATTCCCCTTGGACCACTTATTTTACAGCCTTCATTGTATCCATTTATTCATTCTGGTGACTGTCATAAACCTGACATTTTGGTGGAACATTGGAAACTAATATGTACTTTGCAATGCCGACCTTTGATGTCTATTTACTTTTGAGCAATTTGGTTCAACAGTCTCTTGCAAAAGATACGTTTGCTTGTATTTTTATTCCTTTCAGGGTCCGTACATTTTAATTTTTTACATAGCCAGTGCAGATCTCATCCTTTTATTTTCAGATCCTCATTCATCGATAACTAATGGCAATTCATCTCTCAAATCCCTGGGAAAGTCACAGCTAATTCTTTGATGTATAATTACAAAGGAAGGCCTACCTTCCTTCCTTCCCTCCATTACTTCATCCCCATCCTTATCTTTCTTTTCCTTTTTCTCTGTCTATTCCTCATCCTCTACTACTTCTTTCTTAGTCGTTGTATTTTATTTTATGTTTGTGGTTTGTTTAAACATCTCTATTCCTGACACAGTACAGGGCGTTTTATTTTTATTTTCTCATTTAATTCCTGTTTTTCTCCCACTTCTTGGCCATGCTATCTTTTCAAGTCACACTTGTACATCCTTAAGGTTGTAGAGAGCTATATTTTAGATACCATCTTCTATTTATAGATTGAAAAGTCTTTGGTAAAACTTTTAGCAAGTATGATCTCTGATAAACTACTCTAGGAAGTAGCTGTGTGCACTTTATAAATGTCTTGAATTTCATGTTCACCATATTATTGTAGATGACACCTGGGGACCATAAACTTATATAGCATGTTGAGTTTGGTTAAGACTTTAAAAAGCCATTATTTTTCCAACATTGCATTTATTCTAGATTTATAGTTGGATTTTAGTTTCCTTTTCAAGGGTAATTATGCATACCAAAGAAACTGATCAAGTGCATGGATTCTTCTTTTATTCCTACTGAAATATAAGTTACTCAGTGTGTAAAATCATAAAATAAGAATCTTGTGTTTTCACACTCTAAGTTCAACTTTTGCTCTGCTTGGGAGGATTACCATGTCATTTGAAGATACACAGAGTATTGGAATGAGCTTATTTGCCCTGAGTTAGTGTTCCTTAGTTTGTGAGGTACTACCTTAAGAAGCATTTGTCAAAAATACTGGGGAGCTTGATTAAAATTTAAGGGACAAGAATGTAGTAGACTGAAAGTCCTATAATACATGTGCCAATGATACCAATAATGAGTTATTCTGGCACAAAATGCTAGTAGGGTCTTCATCAAATACTGAGGAGCTCTGTTCTAGCTTTGGTAGAAGATATGTATATATATATATATATATATATATATATATATATATATATATATATTTACTGAAAGAGGTGTGCATTGTTGTTATTGATCATTAAAATTAAAAATTTTGGATCTGGAACAGATACTCAGAAACCAATTCTATTTATTTTCTCTTACTACTTTTTCAAATTAGCTTCACAACTTACTTTCCCCCACACTTGTGATGACTCACAGGCTGAATTCCAGAATTTACTTATTTCTTTTCTTTTCTTTTCTTTTTTTTTAGCACCAGGGCCTCTTAACTGCTGAATCACATCTCCAGCCCAATTGTTGTTGTTGTTTATTTTTGTTTTGTTTTGTTTTTATTTTGAGACAGTCTCTCACAAAGTTGCTGAAGCTGGATTTGAACTTGCAATCCTCCTGCCTCAGCCTCCAGATACCTAGGATTACAGGCGTGTGTCACCATGCTTGGCCTTGACTCCATAACTTCTAAATATTCTTCACAGAGTAAAAGCCTGTCCCAGTCCGGTACAATATTAAAACTCCAGCTTCTTATCCAATTTAAATTTTTTCCTTGCCAGCAGCTTTGTCTGACTCAAGCTGGGAAGACTAAAGTGAGGGAAAGAAGACATGGCTAATTTCTCCTCTTTCTCACCCATCATGTCTCTTTACACAGATGTGAACCCTGATGTGTAGGAAATACCTAGAATTGATCATCTCTGTTTATCCACACTGGTAATCTCTTACTACAGGTTGCCTTATGCCTACATTGCTTCTCTGGCCAGTTCTTTAGAAGACCCTGTTCTACCACTGGCTTTCCTGTGTTCCATCCATTCATAAGACCATACTGACCTTCCAAAGTGATCATGGGTGTAATAATTTTTAATGCATTTTCAGGCTAGTATATTGCTATAGGATCCATACCTGGTCCATAAATATCTTTGTTCCACTGCAGTGTGAACGCAATTACTCCCCAATACAATTGTTTTTCTGGTGCTACCAACTTCAACCAGGCTTTGCATTTCTTCGGGTCAGAATCCTGTACTAGTCAAGACCAGATTAATCACCTTAAAGTCCTCTGTCAGTTGTCTTCCTTCCTGGGAAGCTTTAGAATATTGACCTCACTAAAACACTTCACACTAATAGGATTTTCAGCTTTAAGGTTTTTTTTTTTCAAAGATCTCTTCAATGAAAACTGTCGAACATTGAAGAGCTTTAAAGTTTTATAATCTGAAGTTGAATAATGGGCAAAGGCTATTGGAATTAACACAAATATGTATTTGCAAGTGTAGCTTCTGTAACCTAGGAGTTTGCTTTTGGCCCCCATCATTTACAGGTTTTGGGGTCTCAGACCAAACTGAAATAGAAAAGGTCCCATTTAATAGCCTGTTACACCAAATAGGCAAAGACCTGTGACACTGATCTTCAAGGTTAAGTGAAAGGAACTTTGTGCTCAATGCCAAACCCAGGGATGGCATCTTGGTAAATGGTAGTGGCATTTAATTTTAGAATGGAATATGTATGCTCTGGTTTCAGGGCTCCTAGCCAGAGTCAAAGGGCAAGTTTTATGCCAAGGGAAAGAATGTGAAAAAGGAAAAAGTGTTTCCTCCTGTAATGATTCTTTTTATAGGTCAGGCAGATTGCTAAGGTTTGCAGGCTCTAGGTATGAGTCAAGAGCCCCTTCCTAAGGTCTGTGCCTTTTTCAATCTTGTTAGTGTAGAGGACTTGGACTTGGAACACTCAGTGGGTGGTTGCCAGAGACCAGATGCATATGTCAGTGTAAGTCATGAGATACACAGGGTAAACCCCTTCCATGATGAGCAGAGGAAACACCAGGAGTGTGGGCAGGAACTTAGGCAACAGGCAGTTGGTAATAGGGATGTTCAATATTCATAAACCTCAAAAGGTAAAACAATGTGATATTTTTACATGAAAGCATAAAATAGAACATCCATAGTCAAACAGTATATACAGGAACTTAGCAAAGGTTAAAGGTATAATCACAATTTAGTGAGGAAAGATGAAGATTCTTATTTTTAGGGAGTCAAAATTAGGATTCTAAGCTTTTCATGGCTACTAGATTTTGTATAATTGCTAGAGATGTCTTCCCTAATCTGAAGTTTTAAGACTAGCCAAAGTTTCTATTCATCCTGTTCATTCAAAATGTGAACTTTTGATTAATGGTCGTAGAACAATCAGCTAGTCCTGTGGATTAAGTTTATATTGCACATTTTATAACAGGACAAATTCTAAATGAATCAAAGGTTGGAATTTTTTAAGTGAGACTGTGCAATTGCTACAAGAAAGCATTGAATTCTTTCACATCTTTGGAATGGAGAAAGTCTTTTTTAATATAATGCAAAAGTAGTCACTAAAGATAAGAATGATAATTTTTGAACTACACAAAAATCAAGAGCTTCTGTATGGAAAAAATGCACTATAAAGGATAACTACCTAGTACTATCCTACCTAGTACTATAACTACCTAGTACTATAAAGGATAACTACCTAGTACTCAAATTGCTTTCAAAGTTGAGATAAAACAGACCAACAACCCCCTAAACACAGTTCAATGACCCACAAACATAGCAAAAGAAACAACAGTTATGTGAGAAATGCAATTTTAACCTAAACAGATACCATTTTTTATATATTTTATTTGCAGAAATCCAAAAGTTGACACTTCCTCTGGTAAGACTTAGGGAGGCCAGACACCTCTTCATTATTTTGAAGATTCTGAAATGGAGCAACATCAAAGAAGGAAACTTGATATTATTTACCTAAATGCATTTAACCTTTCCTAGTAACCCAAATACTGGAAAGCAATCCTACAGGTACAAATGGACATTGAGGAAATAACATCTATACATTATTATTTGTTGCAGGACTGTTTATAATACTACAAGATTGGAAATTGCTCAACTATGTGATAACACACAACTGATCACATGAGTTCTGGTGCATTTGCACTTCACGATCCCAAGAATGTATAAAAAGGTTTAACAAAAATTTTTTGGAACTGAAGTGGTGAGATCTCCAAAAGCATTCTCTGTTAAATGAAAAAGAAGTAATAGTACAATATTGATAGTGGTCTATTCTCAGTGAAAGAAAGAGAGAAGATAAAAATATATATTCATATATGCTTATATGTTTATGAATAGGTAAGAAAAGAATATGTGCAAAAATTAATAAAACTACTTATCTGTAAAGGTGAGGATGAGGACAGAGGTAGGAGCCTTCCTTCTGTATATGTCTATATTATTTTGATTTTTGAACCATGTGAGCAGCTCTTCAAAAATAAAGTTATATGCATATGCATATGTATACATATTTGATGAATAATTTTAAAATTCTAGATTCAAATGTTTCCCTAGAAATCTGAATAAATATGTGAATAAATAGTTTCACTTTCATAATGTGTGATTGACAGAAGTCTAATGCAGTCTGATTCCTGATTATTGATGATCTCTTCCTTTATCTCTCCTTCTTACCCCACCCTCTCCTATTTTCTCTTTTTGGAGGCTGGTAAAGTTTTCCCTTCTTATTTTATCAAATTACAAAGTTTCATCAGGATGGATGTACTTGGCATTTTGCAAGCTCTCTCAACCTGAATATGAACAAATATATTGTAAGTTTTGGCGGGGGTGGGGGATTTTTAACTCCTAACATTCTGATTTTTTTTTCCTCTTTACTCTGGGAGATTCCAATATCTTTATCACTTATAAATGAAAACATGATTCTGATATGTAAATGCAGTTTAAATATGTGAACAATTCCCAAATGGACTGTACATTCCTGGGAGAAAAATTAACAGATCTAAACAAAAGGGATTGTATCCATATTATGGAATTTACAGCCAAGATATATGATCTTTTAAACTTCACACTCCCTACTATTTATCATCTCCTCCTCAAAAATCCAAAGATCTCTTTCATTAAAAGGCAATAAAAATGTAGAAAAAGCTCCTAAAAAAAGCTCTCATGTCTTTCTTTTGACTGGCTTTCCCAAAGATATGTAAACTAAGAACAACGCAAGAGAAATGCTTCCTACTGAAAGTTCACATACAAAATTCCAAGACATTTATCAAAAAACGGGGAAATCTCTAAACAAAAATGTGTGTAAGCAAATACAGTTAAAAATAATTTATAAAAGAAATTTACCGTGCAATTCCTTTTCTAGCATTTTGAAGGAAATACAGGATATGTTTTATCTAATAGTCTATATAATTACAATGAATTTTTTTTAAGTTTCAATGTTTTTTAAAGATTAATATGATTAATTTTGGATATGAGCCCGGAGTAAAAGTGAGTCATGGTTTGACAGTCTTACCCTAACTCTCAATTACCTTTTTGCTAGTTTTTGTTAAGTCTATTAAACTTAACTCTGTACATTTTCTTTAAATAGATGTATTAAGAGGTTTTGGACTTTTACTAATATCATCATTTTAATTTGATAGTTACATTAGTTTCTTTTTGGTCAACTTAATGCAGTGTATTTAAACAAATCGTCAAGTATCTAATCAATGTATTTTTACATGTTACAAATTAATGGCATGTATAATGCTATCCAGTGCCCTGCATAGTAGTTTTCTACCTTCCTGGATCATGAAGAGGCTACGGTCATACGTTTTCATTTGAAATGATCTGACTTCAGATTTTTTTTCTCTCTTCAATTGGATGGAAACTTGCTCAGCATGCAGTAGCACTTCCTGCATTGACTTTTCTTTTTCAGTGTCTATAATGGGATATGTATTAATGCTAATCAGTGATTTTAGTGTATCTCTGAAACTACTTCTTCATATTTTCATAATTTTTAAAATCTTAATTTTTGTCTTGAAAGTGAAGGTTGGTGGATCAGAGATGTACCCTCTGTTTTTTTTTTTTACCTTGGTTTTTATAGTCATCATATAGTAGCATAATTCATTCTTCTGGATTGCTAAACATTTTCTACCACCTCCCCAGACCTGTCCTATGGAGGTTGTTCCACTACTGTCTCTTGACTATTGTGAGCAAATGGATGCTGCTCATTTTTTCCCACTGCATCCTGTTGTAAAACTCTCTTGTCTTCTCTCAAACAATCTATCTTATTCTTCTGCAAGTTCTCCTTCAATCTTTCTCTGAGACTTCAAAGCCTCACTTGATGCGCTCTTTGCCTTTCTTTGAATAATAATATTGCCATTTATTAAGTCCTTATACCATTCAAAACTTGTAAAACTGTTCCTCCAGAGTCTTTTTTATCAGAGAAGAATGGATACTACTTCAGGTGGGTAGTGTTTTTTCAAGGAGTGGAAAGATGGCTTACGTATTTCTTTAAAATTATGTGTGTATCTTAAAATAATGTTTTAAATTTATTCCTTTCTGAGTTGATTTCAGGGGTGGTGGTTCAGACACCTGCATGTGAAACACAGTTATAAAGCATGCTAAACATTCACCGAAGGCATCAGATATATGTTAGTAGAAAACTCAGGTTATCTACGTAGTTCCTTATATAACGAGTGAGATGTAAATTAGTATCATTTCCCTTGAAGAAGAATTTTATTGATTTGAGAAAGAAAGAAAAAGAAAGGAAGGAAGGAGGAAAGAAAGGAAAAAAGGAAAGAAGGCAAAAGATATTTTCAAGGGGAGGTAGGAAGAAAGGAAAGAAGGGTGGGCAATTTTCAGTGGCCCCAATCTGTCTATTGAGCAGTATTTTCTGATACACAGATGATTTTTCCCAATTCAGTTGCAAAACATCCATCAGTCCTGATATTTGACAGCTGTTTGGAAGTCACTGGAAACCGAAATGATGAAGATGAATAATGTGGAATAGTGCTTTTTTAACCTGAAAAAATGGAATTTTAAAAATCCAAATCTTATGCCAACCAATTATATGTTAATCAATTTAGCTTTTTTGTTGCTGTAACAAAAAAGACCTGAAAAGAACATTTAGAGGAGGAAAAGTTTATTTGGGGGCTCACAGTTTCAGAGGTCTCAATTCACAGATGGCTGATTCCATTGCTCTGTGCCTGAAATGAGGCAAAATTCATGGCAAAAGGAGGAGAGCAGCTCAGATGAAGACAACCAGGAAGCAGAAAGACTTCTCCTCTCACCAAGGACAAAATATACTCACCAAAGACACTCCCCCAATGACCCAACTCCTCCCCCACGCTCCACCTGCCTATAGCAACCACCCAGTTAACCCCTATCCCAGGATTAATGCACCCATTAGATTAAGATGCTCATAACTCAATCGTTTCACCTCTAAACCTCCTTGCCTTATCCCACATGGAAGCTTTTGAGGGGCAACTGATATCTAAACCACACAGCATCAGGAAAGAAATTTGAATAGAAACTCACATATAAAAAAAATGGAAAAGAATGTTACAAAATTGAAGAAAACTTTTTCGCTAATATGAAGCCAGAAAAAACCCTCACTTTTAGCAATGCGTTGTGCTATCACTGCAGAATTTACCTCTAGATATAGAGTGTTGACAATATCCAATTATGAATGAAGAATGAAATTAACAGACAATTTCAAATAAATTAGAATGTTGTGTTCAATGTAAGTAAGTAGTAGAGCCCTTGTTAGGAATATGAAGGAGTATGTGCTTTTATGAATAGAAAACTAGTTTATTTACTTCCTTACTAGGTGAATGTTAAATGGAAATGTTAAGAACTCTATCTGTGGTGTCCAAATTTCCTGGCTTTAGCACTATTCTCTGTAGGGTGAATTCCACTCCAGTTAGACATGCAAAGGCTTCATCAGGCAGGCACTGCCCTAAAATTTTTCCCTACAATTTCTCATGCAATCCTTCAAGAACTTCTTTATATGAGTATACTCAAAATTCCCGAATCAATTCTACTTGAGCTTCACTGAAAGTCTAAAATTCTCATTGTAGTTTACCAAGACTTTTGTAATCCACTGTCTGCCAGAATCCTTGGTCTCAGAAAGATTTTTCATTCAATTTTAGTTTTCTTTGTTGCATCCGCCTCTTTTCCTTTCAGAATACTTATCCCATTTTTTGTTCATTGCTTATCATTTAGTGAGATCTCAGCCCATAACTGCTGTTGTCACAGTTACATCCTAGAGCCTTGTGTAGTTGGGGGTAGATATTCAAACATGACTGAGCAAGTTAGGTGACACTGTCCTTCCCAGGGAGTGTCTAGCACAGGCCCTGAAAGCTGTTGCTTCTCTTTGCTTTGATATTTCTAAATTTTATAATGGTATGTCCTTATCTGGATTTTTATTTATTCATTGTACAAAACATTAGGTAAAGTCATTCAAAATGGAAAACAGTACTCTTTAGTGAAATGTTCTCATAATTATCCTTGATGTTTCATTTTTACCTTTCTAGAACTCTTGTTTATTGTATATCAAATCCTCTAAATCCTTCATCATTTATCTTCTGCTTTGCTTCTTTGTGTTTTATTCTATATTTGAGGAAAAAAGTTTTAAACTTCCATTGACTTTTTAATTTCAATTTTTGTGTTTTTAATGCCTCTACTTTCTCCCCTTTTAAAAATAGGATTCAAACTAATTGTATGGGCCCTGGATCTTCTCTCTCTCTCTAAGGTTTTAATTAGATGTACTTTACATATTTTCTTTTCTTCCATCCATTAGAGCTCTGTTTTCTCTGGATTTCTTTCATCTGTTTGTCATTTATTTCTTTAGATCTTTCTCTTTCATGTTAGAGACTTTCCTCAAATATCTGATAATCCTGGGCTGTCTATGTCTAAAAACAAAGTACTTAAAACTCATTTATTCGTATCCAGTTAATATTAATTGAATGCTTACTATGTCTTAGGCACGATTCAGGGTGCTTAAAATTCATCAATTAAGAACTGATTGATTATTATGTATTCTTGGCTGAAGAATAATTGAGGCCCTTCCTACTTAAATATCAATCTGTTTTTCATGTGGGGTCAACCAGTGTCTTTAAAGAACCCTCTTATCTCCTCCCAGGGTGACAAAAGTTTGGTTGCCTCTATTCTAGAAGTAAGGAAGGGGATTGGGATTGGGAAGTCCTACTTTTCCATGAGAGAATTTTATTTAATCCAAGTAATTCTCTCCCACCCTTTATGCCTATTGTTTCCAAAGTCTAAGCAAATTCCTCTTCATTTTTCCAAACAAAAGATTTGTTTCATGCCTGCAATCATGTAGTTCCTGTCTGTGTGGGGTGGAGGAGATAAGCCAATGTCTGATCGCTCCCTGTGCATTTATTAAACCAATCTTCCACATTTTAGACCCTCCCTTTCTATTCTCAGTCCTTGAAATCTCAAAGTCTAGAGTTTCTCAGGGGATGTGAGGGGTTAATTAGATTATTTCCCATTGGTAGGTGTTTTGATATGAAGCTTCCTCTGCTTTGCTAAATCACCTAATGAAAACATTGAAATCTTTCCTTGGTTATTTTTCTCTTTCTCATTTCTTTGTCCTTATAGATTTCTTTTCTATTTGTTTATTTATTATTCATTTTAATTGTCATTTTAATAAGAGTTTAAGGAGAAAGAGGGAAATATATATTTAAAACACCATCTTTAACTGCAAGAGTAGTTTATTGAATTAAACACATTATTATATGTAATTGTGGAAAGCTGCTGTAAAGACCCCCAATTTTTTCCTCTCCTTCTTTTATACATGACCTTGGGTAGTTCTTTTTCATAGCCAGTGGAGCAACTGAAAAGTAGAAGCAGAGATTTGAGATTTGCTTGCAACACTGTGTGAACAAGCCTGGACTAGCTGGCTGCAGGGTAAGAGACAACATGGGGGACGATTCCAGTCATCACAGCTGTCCTTAATAGAGACCATTTACAAGCTATGAACCCCTGTCTGCCCAAGTCACCACTTGATTGTGACCCATCAGTGAGCCCAAATGAATTCAACTTTGCTGTAACAGCACAATTGAGCCCAGTCCGTATTGCCAACTACACTCATTAGTGGGGGATGATTTGCTTTACAGTAAAAACCGTCCAATCCAAGTACTATAAGTTGCCAGTTTTTAACATTTGTTTTCTTAATATTTGCTGCATGCCAACTGCATGCCAGGAACTATTTTAAGTAATTGACCTGTGTTAACTTGTTTAGTCGTAATAAAATTTCTACAAAGTTTATATCATCCCCAATTTAAAGATGAGAAAACTGGAAACATAGGAACGTAATATGATACAGTAGAAAGAGGATGACTGGCTTTAATATACATGTGTTTTATATATGTTTAATATACTTGTGTTTTATATATGTTAATTAAGATATGACAGCAGTAGTAGGTGCCATCATTTTCATCTTTCACAGATGAGAAAATTGAGATAAAGCAAGGTGTCACACTAGGTGCCACAGAAGCAGGTTTTGAGCCCAGGAATTCTTGACTACACAGTCCTTGTCCCCATCAATAAGCCCACTGTCTTTCATGTGTGCCTCTTCATATTCATGCATGGGTTCAGCCATACCCCTAGCGCGAGTCTGTTTCATACTTCCTACCAATCGAAATGCCACTCATTGTCCAAGGCCTGCTCCTTTCATACCCATATGTAAGCATGCCAGTTCACACTAATTCCCTTATTCCTCAAACACCTACATTTTAACTAGGTCACACAATTTCTTTGTTATCTAGGTTATTTTTAATATGTAAATTTGTCCTCACTACAAAGAATAGATCCCTAGGGAAAGAAACTTCTCCAGAGTCCTTATCAAAATACTAAGTACGTAAGAGTCAATTCATAAAAATCTGCTGACTTAAGTCTAACTAGAGCATTTACTGGGTTAATAGCATGGCTCAAAATTGGAACATTCCAAACTCACAAGATCTATTTGACAAAAGTGTTTTGTTACTTCAACCCCTGCTGTAACTGATTTGCCATTATCATACACTGTTCACAGCCTGGCAATAGCAAAGAGTCAGTGACCCTGAACACTGTGTTTGACATAAAACAAAGATGACCTGGATGTTCTGGTACCACTTTATAATCTGTCTCTCTTGGGAAAAGAGAAGGTAGTTCTCCATGGCTCCAATTTGTTCCAGCTATTGATAGTTAGATGGTTGTAGCTGTTTTACAGCTTGACTTGCATTTTTATTATATTCTCTCTGCATCAGTGTTCTGTGTGCTATAAGCTCATATTCCTCATTATTATTGCTGGCAACTGAGTATTTGAAGTCAAGCATAGAATTCTAATTTTGGAATATATTTGAGACATTTTTCAGCCTACCGTTCAACAAAAACATTTATTACTTAGTGTCCACTTTGGATTTTTTAGTGTCCTAAAATCTGTGGTAAAACAGTCGAATTTATTTTTATTTTATATGGCTTAAATAGCATTGGCTGTGAGTCAAAATACTTTTAGAAGAATTTATGTAACCCATCATTTTTTAAAAAACAACTTTTGACAAGATATAAAAACTATCCACAATACAAAACCTGTGTATAAATTTATCTTTTAGAAACTCATATATATATGTATATCCATTTGTGTGTAAGTATAGATCTGTTTGCATGTATAAAGACAGAGAATTGCTCAACAAATGAGAATAACCCACATGACTTTTATAGTGCAGCTATACATGTTTGTGTCCTTTGAAATACTGCCTAACACATGTATCTGAAAAACAGAAGATTTGAGATAGTCATTTTGGTTCCTCTGGTAGATATTTTATGATTTATGTTTTTCCATTTATGGAAGGATTTGGGTTAGGAAACTATAAGATGATCAAATGATTACTTCAAAATCTCAGGGAAGAGTCAGATAACATACTTCCTGTTGGATAATTCAATGTGAGGGTGCTGGAGGGACATCTTGTGTCTTAGGCCTACCTAAATCTGTACATGATAAATCTTATATTTTAAATGTATTATAAAGCATAAAGTGCTTTCCTATATATGATCTCATTTTGATTTTGGTCCAGGTACATAGAAATATATTTCTATTATATATGTGTATTAGATGCACACATCCATGTCAATTCAAAATAAAATACAATGTACTCATATGTTAACAATCTAATGGACAAACTACAACAAAAGCATTTTTTTTTTGTTTGTTCATTTTGTCTTTGTTTAAGGTGACATCATTTAGAGATTACCTTCATAATGTCAAATCAATCCCTGAGATTTTGCGGATCTCCTTTATTTTTCAGCTGGAAAAAACTAGAGTTTTTAGAAGGATGTGGTTTTCTCTGTGGTCTGCTATAGGCAGTCTTCACTTCCTTATCTAGAATGACACCATCTGACCAAAATTTTGGTCTGCTGATCACAAAAGGAAGAAGTAAACAAAGCTGAATCTTGGGGTATCCATACCCAGACAGAGGAAACTTCTTCCAGGTCTTGTCAAGCTGGGGTAAGGATCATCTTCAAATCCACCATTTTAGTTATTGATATTCATGATTGGGTTAGTCTTTAGAAACTTGATTTTAAAAAGTGAAGACAACTTCAAGTCACATTCATTAAATTACATTGTGATTTCAAATAATCAAGCTCTAACATCAAGCATTAAAGGCATAAACAATCAGTGACAAAACCCTAACATTGAATATTAAAGGAATAAGCAATCAGTGATAAAAATCAAAAGAAAATATTTCCTGGCTCTAATAAAAGTACAAAAAAGCTAAATTTCAAAGTCTCTCATAATACCTAGTAAACTATTTTACAAAATAGGAAGGAAGGGCAAACAGTTTATAATTCTGAGTCTGTCATACAGGCGAAGGATTCTTGGAATTTGTGCATTAATGGAATATTTTTAGCCTCATTAATATACTTTTACAAAGCAGGACTTTTACCAACACTGATTCTTTATAGCTTCCTGATATGCCTTAATACAAATATTCAGGGAGAGTCTAAATGGAAACAGACACATTCATTCCAGTTATAAATTTATTTTTGGAAGTTATAGATGTGATTATGCTGCAGTCTCCACATTCATTGATGTAACACATGAATCTTTACAGAACTATTCTTTTCCTTGAGGACTGTATGCTTTATGAACTATAGGGAACATTCACACTAAAGTGAAGAAAATTTTAGGGAGTTGAGAGTTGAAGTTTATTTTCCTCTTGTCTGATGAACACCCCTTCTTCATGTCATTATTTAAGGGAAGCAAAGACCATTAGAAAGCTAATAGCCTTCTCAGTCCTCAGATTATACTGATACTACTGATGGGAGAGTTAAGCCAAATTGCATTCTCAAAATGGTTCTGGAACACACCACTTCCAGTAATGGTCCTATCAACCAGACCTAAAAGCAGAGAGGGCAAGGATACACTTAAAGGCAATTATCCATCAACGTTGGAAAATATGGTTAGTAGATTAAGAGAGTTGAGTATGTGCAATATATCTTGATCGTAGCAAAGCAGTTGATATAGCATTATTCAATTTACTAGCTAAATTAATTTAAATTGGTTTAGGCAGAACTATAGTCAAATGAGCTACTAGCTATCCAGAGGGCCATAAATAATAGATAACAATAAACACATTTGTTTTACATGCTCCTAATTTAGTTATTTCCCCCCAGAACTCCCCTTCAGAGTAGAATATGACAGTTAATATAATATATGCTACCCTCCAGTTATCTTTTCTTAAGATCTTTTAGGAATCCCATCTGTTCTATAAAGTTGCAAGGACCAATTATAGTACTAGCAACAATTCCCATTATTCAGTACTTACTTTATTTATCTGTAGTCATTTTCAGCTTCCCCTGATACTTCTATTTGATGTCTGGACTTTCTCTTAATGTAAAATGTCATGAGCAGGAATACAGGAAAATGGGAAGAGGCTTTGCCCCCCGCCCCGCCCCCAGAAAGTAGCTGACTGGATTTTCCTGGCCCTTTGGTAGAGATGACAGACACAGGCAATCTGGTCCAGGTGGTGCTTTCCTTTTCTCCTTGCATTGTCACCTTAACCAAGAAGTAGTGTCACCAGAGTATGTGCTGACCTAGTCAAAGGTGTGATGCCCAGGCCAAGAGTTTCCAGTCCTTTCTCAAAAATCCGAAAAAAGTAACAGACGATATGATGACGATATGACCTTATCAAACAAAGGAGAAAATGTGAGCACCAAGAAGCAATTTCTTCCCTCTTTTTTTAAGGGAAAAATGACTTTGAAGTTTACACAAAATCTTCATGCTGTATCCTAAGACCGTACTTGTCAAGTTGGTGATGACAGCTGTGATGATCCAGGGAAGGACTAGCAAGAGAGAAAACATACATCTAAGAAAAGTTTTTAGTACCTTTGGAGAACACTTTGGGATAGTATACTGCACCTACCCTCTGTGTATAATCCTTTTTTAAAAAAAGGTTTCACCCCTCAGAAATGCCATCTACTGCACATTGAGGCAGTGATGGAGATAATCTTATATCCACTCATCTTTTTTAAAATGTTGTTTTTTATATTTTGCTTTGGAACTAAATTCTTGGATAATTGATGATTTATTCTTTTAAACAATACCAAATCTTGACATTCTACCTTAATTTATTATCTGTTTTAATTAACCGTACATTAGCACTTTTAATTTCCACCTAATATTGTGATTTATTTTGGGGGTTTTATAACAGCCTGAGAAAATGCAGGGCCACAGAAGATAGCAGCCATACAGAAAGCCCACATCACAAACAGGACGTTGAAGAACCATTTCCCTAGTTTTCCCTATAACTTTCTATTTGGGTTCTTCAAACAATCCCCAATCACTTACAAATCATTTTTCTAAAAAAGCCCTAGCCCTGGAATACTTGGGGACCCATAGGTTAATGCATCACAAGACAATTCATTTTCTTTTTGCAAGTTCTATATTCTTTTAACACTATGCATTCTCTATAGTATCCGAGCTTTGTATTTGCAGCTGTTGTTTTAATACGTGTATCTCTGACATACAGGACCAGTGGTGTTGCAAGCTGTGTCAGTGTGTTATAAACAAGCAAACCCTCACTTGTCTTTATCCTCCAGGACCAGAAACTGTAGCAATGCATTGAAGCACAAGGCAGACAGAATAGGGAGTGGCACTTGACATTCCAAGATATGAAATCAGTTGCATTAACAGCCGAGCCTGGGAGAGCTGAGAGTGGCGCATGTAGGGATTATGGCTTTTCTGATTTGCCGACTCTGGCAAGAGAAGATGTAGGGCTGCTTCATAATAACCAGAAATGAACATTGCCCTTCACAGTAAGATGACCAGAAGATTCCTACCAGGTCATCTGAGGCGTATGGAGAAAGTTATAAACCTTCAGATAGTAGATTGAGATGTAGACATCAAACAGTAGGGAAAGGAAAAGGGTTTAAAGAGAATCCAGCCATGACTGGATGAACTCAGCCTTCTTCAAGAATGAGTCACGAGGAAAGAAAGAAAGAAAGAGAGAGAGAGAAAGAAAGAAAGAGAAAGAAAGAAACAGAGAAAGAAAGAGAAAGAAAGAAAAAAAGAGGAAGGAAGGAAGAAGAAACACCTCTCTGGGGATTATAAATTACTTTCTTAATTAATTAATTAACTTGCTGTGCTCTCCAGCAAGTTAATTAATTAAGTTTCAAACCCAGGGCATTGTGCATGATATTCAAGCCCTCTGTCACTGAGCTACACCGACAGCCTTCCATAAAGATTATTAAACAGTGCTGTAATAGAAGCATGCAAAATATATTCAAGATACTGAGGAATAGTGCTTTGGCAGAAAAGATTGGCTAAAGGAAACAGAACTAAAATTTAAAACAATTGCCTGCATTCTTAACAGTCCTTGAAATTTATTATTAGAAATTTAAAATAAAAATTAACAAGAACAAATAAAATTCCAAGAGAAGACAACATGTTGAGTAAGTGTTCTTTTGGTTCCAAGAAACCAAAAATAGAGTTACTAGATAGGAAGAACGCTGGAATAGCTCACTGACCCACGTGTGGGGTGGAACTGGGCAGCCAGAGGCCAGGCTGAGCACAGTGGAGGCTCACTGTTAAATGTACCTCTTCCTTGACTCTGCTCCAGTCTCCATTCTCTTTTACACACTAGTCCACACGGCCCTAAAATGATGGCCAGAAGCACAGACTCAACAACTTACGGATCCACACAGAACCCAACCAACCCCTGAGCAATCGCTCTGAAGAGCAGGAAGTTCATGGAAGAGTGGCAGGCCCAGGATACAACAGTGTCTAAAGAAAGGACAGAAATCGGGAGGCAGGCATCTGTGAAGGATAGTGGAATGAGATCAGGAAAGAGCATTAAAGAAACTCCATCATAAAAAACAGAGCAGAATCAATACTGAGCAAAAACACATCTATGATACCAATTTAGATTCACGTAGAGTGCATTAGAATAGAAACAAGGAATAAAAGGTAGAGCAAAAAATGTTTAACAATTCTTTTCATCTGTTTTAAAATAATCAAGCTGCACTTTTGTTTTCTTTAGTCTTTTTTGTGAGTCTCAGTTTTTAATGTATGAGAAATTCTTGAATAATTAAGTCAATTATTTCCAATCTTGTCTGTTTCATATTCAAAATATTTCAGGCTGTTAATTTCCTGCTCCTTATTAATTTATCCTCATCCCATAAATTTTGATTGGAAATATCCTCATTTTTTTGTTTTCCTCATAGTGTGTAATTTCATGCAAGGATATATTTTAAACTCCAAGATTTTTCTTTCTGAAAATACTTATTAATGTCTTGATATATTAATTAACTTCTAGACAAAGGCAGTGACCTATAAAAAATCTGCTTTTTGGATTTAATTTTTATTGAGGTTAATTTTTATTAAAGATGTATAGTTCAACATATGAACTCTTTATTGGTTCTAAGCAAATGCCATGTTTATGTGAGAAAAAATATAAATACGTGTGAATTGTACCTTGTCTTATTTAAATTCTCTGAGCTTTGTCTTTGTTTTATTTATTTTTATAGGGAGTGTTGTTTTTGTTTTATGAATACAGCAAAGGCTAAAAGAGTTCATTAAGAGACATCTGTAACTCTGATTCTATCTTTCTTTATAGAATCCAAGGCAGTTATTTGACTCATAAAGGCCCATGACTTATTTTTCTTGATGAGTATTATCTCATTGAGTTATTATGAAGATTAAATAAGACAATGCTTATAAAGCACTTATTCAGTAATTGGTATATAGTAAATCCTCTATAAATGTTAACTATTAGTTTCCTCAATCAGTAATCTCTGTTTTTATCTTCATTAATTTCCAGCTCCTGCATTTTTCCTGTTTCTTAAATTGAATGGCTATTCCTTTTGTTTTACATCTTTGTTTTTTAATAGTGAAATATTTTAAAGCTGTGAATTTTCCTCCAGCTATATCCTATAGAATTTGAGAATATTCCTATTTTTAAAATCTTGAACTTTGAGTTTTATTTTTAGTCCAAGGATGTGACTAAAAAATATTCACTCTGGAAACCTAGTAAACTTTTCTCTGTGACCAAGTACATATCAGTTTTAAAAATATATTTAACATAATAAAAAATGACTATTCTGTTTTTACTCAGTACACAGTTCATACATCCACTGATATTCTTTACATTCTTCATGCATTTTTTATATATTTTTCCTACCTAATTATACAATTGTGTAGGTTTTAAATGCTTTCCCTGATCCCTGAATTCTAAGTATTTTGGCTCTCTATGGGATCTTTGAATTCCAGGCTTTTTCCTTAGAAAACTATGAACATTTTCTTACTGTGTCCCACTTCTTGAGCAGCATAGGAAAATCTGTCATTATTCTGATTTGTGATTGATGAACTCTCCTCCTTTCTATATCTATTTCTTTATCTGTTTCTGAAACTCTTATTTTTGAAAAATTTGTTCTTTTAGGTTTATCTTAACTTATCCTTTTTTCATCTAATTACCACTATTTTTTATTCTCAATTTTAGGATTATTTTCATCTTATTTTCCACATATTATTGAGTTTTCATTAGAATCCACTCTATTTTTCACTGCTTTTATTGAATTTTTAAATCGAACACATCATAATTTTCTGGCAAAAATCTTTATTCTAAGATTTATCCTTTTTTAAAATGATTTTCCCCCTCAGTGCTCATTTAATTATTTTTTATTCTTCCTGTTTCCTTCATTACATTTCTGCCATAAATATTCCCCTATTTCAATGTGATCTATTCTCATTCCTTAAACTTGATCTACATTTTGAAAACTATTGATCCATCTTGAATTTCTAGTCATTTTCATTTTCTGATTATGATTGGTACATACTAGTCCTATGAATAACCTCACAATTATTTCCTCTCAATTCATTTTTAACTTTGTCTGGAGGAAGCTTGGTAGTGGAGGTGAGCAAGTAGGGGATCCTCAGTTGCAAATCTGTTTCCTAATAGGAAGGCAATAAATTAGAGGCCAAGGGCTGCAGCAATTCTCTGGCTATCTCAACCCTAGAGGTTGATTGTCTTCTTTCTGGTTTTATAAGAGAGCAGCAGTTCAATCCAACATGGAAGAGTTATTCAAGAGTAGTCAGGATGGATAGGATGAGAAAATTTCTCCTTTTGTTTGACACAAGTGAGCAGAACACCAGGAAGAATATTGATTACGGTTTAATTAAAGCAGGAATCCACTGAGTTAGCTGTCTTCACCTCAGTCTTTACTCCAACAGGTAGACCTCAACCTCACTATGGACCACTTACAAACTGTGGTGTGCTGCAGGCGAATCTGATGTACCCTTACTTGTACCAAATAACAAAAACCAAAAGCTATAGAGGCCAACATTAGATCAAACTTTGCCTAGTAATTTAACTGTTTATCCAAATAGGTACATTACCTTAACTCTGTGGACCACTAAAGGAAGAAGAAATAAAGAGCATAGAATATATAAATTATTCCTTCCTCCCTTGCACTCATAGTGTACAGAAAAGATATAATGATAATATTATTGCATTATAATAAGAATAAACTCAAAAGATAACTACTATTGATAGCAAATTGCTGTATGAAAGAAAATTTCTGGATCAATTTTCTTGAAACTAGAGTTATAATTTTTCTTACATGACCAACATTCAACTGGATGTATTAGTCAGATTTTTATTACTGTAACAACTATCCAAGATAATCAACTTATAAAGACAAAAGGTTCACTTTGGTTCCCAGGTTTGGCTTTTCCAGTCTATGATCTATTGACCTACTTGCTTTTGAGCACACATGATAGGGAATTCATATTTTAACAAACCTGTTCTCCTTATGGCCAGGAAGCAAAAGACAAGAATAGGAAGAGGTTGGATTCTACCATCCTCCTTAATGGCATGCCCTCAATGACTTAAAGACCTCTTACTAGGCCCAATCTTTTTTTTTTTTTTTTTTTTTTGAGAGAAGGACAGTGAGAGAGAAAGGTGGAATCAATTTTATTTAGTTTTTCATGTGGCCTTCGTTGCTCAGACATTTTATTTTGTACATAGTGCTGGGGTTTGAACTTGCATACTCATGCAAGCACCATAACCACTGAGCCACTGCTCCAGCTCAGGCCCAACTCTTAAAGGTTCCACCACTCCCCAGTAGTGCTAATGTGTGCACTAAGCCTTTAACACGTAGGTCTTTGGGGACATTTAAGAGCCAAATTATAGCACTAGCCTGTTACCAGCTCCTCTAAGCAATTTTTAGCACTGTCTTGGCAGTTTTGACAGTACAGATGATATCCTGACAGAAACATAACTTTTGGGATGCTCTATGAATCCCTTACTGAAGTGAATCCACATGTTTCTTAATGCCTCACCTATGGCTTCTCACTAAAGGTTGGCTGTTTCCAGAAAAATATCCCTCAGGGGTTAAAAGCTCCATTATAATAACTAGGACTCTCTACAGAAGCCAGAACAAACAACTCTGAGACATGCCACTGTCCTTTCTGGGAGCAGGGGGAGGATTGGCCTGATAAATTGCAGAAAATGGAGCCGAGCTATAATGGCTCAGCTATTTTTATTCTTCCTTGAATGTTACATATCATCTCCCTCATCACCCAGATGAACCAGCCAAAGTTCTATTTGCCTGGTTGCAAATTTTTCCTCCTTTCGTGCTAAATGTAGGTGCATTTCTCTGGGACTGTTGTCTGATGGCACTTGAAACCTCTACCCATCCAAGATGAATCTTAGTACTGGTTTATCCAATTGAGTAGTCATACAGCTGACAGCCTTCCTTGCCACTCCCCATGAAGGAGAATTAGCAGCAAGGGCACCATTTGACTGTGGTCTTTACATCTACTTCTGTGTAATCACCTGCCGCCTCCTCCCTAATTCAACCTCATTAACAATACATGACGAGGACTCATTTATTACTAAGTTGAACATACGATTGGTTAATATGTTCACAACCCATTCTTATGAATTTTATGCAATTCCTGCTAATTGATGTGAGCAGTCCTCATCCTTTCTTTTCTAGAAAATTCTATGTCTGTTAGCGTCTCATCGTTGTTGTCCAAATTGTCTAGAACTGTGAAGAATATAAGATTTGACACTTAAGCTAAAATGTTAGCCTGCCACAGTGTCATGGAAGTTGGGAAAATACACAAAACTCTTGGGTTACGGACAAAGGACTTTATTACGGATAGCAGTAGTCAGAAGAGCAATCAATATCTTCTCTTGTTCCCTAAGACCCAAGTCCTAAAGCATAGCTAGAAGAGACTAGTGATGCCTGTGCATGCAGTGGGTTCTGGTACAGGACAGGAACTTCTGCTTAGGGAGCACGTGCTCCGGAGAAAGCCTACTCTACCTATCTCTGTTATCCAAGGCTGTTCACCATGCAAAAGCTCTTAGAATGGTAATCTGCAGTAAAATCAGCACACCCTTCTGCTTGTAAGATGTGCAGAACTACGAACAGCCATAAAAAACTTTTTCCCAAAAAGAAATGGATTACAAAGAATGGTTGTGACAAACAACCTTGCAATGAAATGTAAGTCACCTCCCTGCTCCAACTACCTGCCATGCTTAGAATAAAATCTGAACTCCTTACTGCAGCCCGTGAGTCCTGACATTACTGGGCCCTGGCACTATCTCAAACACCATCTTTCTGAACTCCAGCACACTGGTCTGGAGTGTGCAGTTCTCACTGAACACCAAAGCGTTCTGCATCTTGACCTCTGTTGCTGGACGTGTACATGGATCCTTCACTCCTTTCAAGTCACTGATCAAATATGACCTTATTGGAGTGGATTTACTTGAATATGCCAAAGTACGCCATCACTTGCTCTAATCTCCCCACATTTTTTTGCAGCATATTTATCACTTCCTGCCAAGACCACTTCCTTCCAGCATATTTCTTTATTGTCATTTCCCCCATTCTACTATAACCTCTCTGAAGCTAAAGACTTTGTTTAATATGTTCCCAGCCTTACATAAGAGCCTGCCTGTTACTTCCCAGTATATATTAAACACAATTAGTATTTATTGAATGAAATATGATGTGTATTTATTAAATGAAATATGATTAGTATTCTTTAAATTAATATTAATTGAAATAATGCTGATGTCAGTTGTTTCTTCATTCAAAGGACTACTCACTAATTTACCATTCATCAGTCAAAATTAGGAATCAAGTCCTGACATACCTGGAAATGTAGACATTTACAAAGATTGATTCCTTTTCCTTATGGAATATGATACTTTCAGTTTCCCAGAGTATAAGATTATTCTTTCAGATAGCCTATAGATTAAGATGCCCGGAGTGCATGTCTAGGCCATCACAAACATGACCAGTTTCCCAACCTCGTATTTGTTTCTCCGCCACATATTCTTCCTAGAGCATAACAACATAATTTTACTGTAATAAAGTGCACATTTTATCATATTTTTTTCAAAATGTCCAATGAATTTCAAAACATTTAGAACAATTTAGTCTTAATTGTGACCCTCTAAGCCACATTCTAGCACCTGAATTTTAGGGGAGAAATCCTAGAAATGAGAAATTTGCAAAAGGGCTAAGTCCCAGAATCTAAATATAAATTTTCTCCAAATCCTTCAATAAGGGCACTATGCATATATGGAAATGACTTAGAGGGGCCTTGGAATTAAAAGTCAAAAATGAGAATTTTTTATTGTTATTTCTTAATCACTTAGCCACATTCCCAGTCCATTTATTTATTTATTTTTGAAACAATCTCACTAAGTTACTTAGGGCCTTGCTAAGTTGCTGAGGCTGGCTTTGAACTTGTGATCCTCCTGTCTCAGCCTCTGCAGCCACTGAGATTACAAGCATGCACCTCTGTGCCTTGTGAGAATTTATCTTTAAAAGACTACCTATACTAGGTCAATATATTTTGCTACTTTCAAAATTCAAGACTAATATTACTAGACACAAAATGAGATATTTCATAATGATTAATTATGAATATGTAACTCAAATATTATAATTATAGAATGGAGCTTCATCATGCAGAAATTTCCAGCAATAAAGACAGAAATAGATCTACAATTAAAACTGAGTATTTGAGTACCCTTCTCTTAATAGGTGATAGGACAACTATATTTTAAAATCTGCATAGAAAAGATTTAAATGGTTCTATCAATCACCTAAATCAAATTGACATCAGTAGAACATAAAACCCAACAACAAAAGATGATATCCTTTTTTTTTTCTTCAAATTATCAAGGAACATTCACCAAATTAAATCATATCCTGGGAAATAAAATAATTCTCAGCTGATTTTAAAAGATCAAAATTTGCAGCATTCTTTGACCACACTGGAATTAAAATGGAATTCACTAACTATACAGTGTATCTAGAAAGGCCCAGGGTATTTATAAATTAAGTGACACACGTCTAAATAATTCCTGAGTCGAAGGAGAAATCACAAAGAAAAAACTATTTGGAACAAAATTAGCGTGAAAATTTAACTTGCCAAAGTTTGTAGAATGTGGCTAAAATAGTGCTTAGAGTGAACATGTAATTGTAAGTGCTAATGTTCCAGTTTCCAATAGCCCCCATCTCCTAGGTGCAGGGTACAGTCCAAGACTAAGGTTACCATGCATTGTGCCCTCATGAGCCCAATACATGTTCCTCATATGTTCTCTTGGCATCTGCCACCCTTCTCCACGGAGACCCTATGGCTCATTCTCAGCTCCATGCTCTGGTGGCGTGCCTTATGGCAAGCCCTCTACCCAGAAAACCCTGTCAACCCTCAGTTTCTTAAACTTTTTTTTAAAATAAAATTCAGCCCAGGAACTGATTCATCCTTGGCCTCTCAGACTGAGGAAAGTGTCTTCTGTTCCTGTAATTTTGGCTTCAAATACAGCACCAGAAAAATGTTTGTTTGCTTTAGCTTAGTTGGGGGTTATGTGGGCAAGCCTCACTTAGTCTTCCAGACATTATTTTTTATAAGTTTTTTTCTTTTAAAGAGAGAGGGCCAGTGAGAGAGAAAGAAGAACCATTTTTATTTAGTTTTTCACATGACTTTCATTGCTCTGACACTGCTGTGTATTCAAACCTGTGTCCTCCCGCATGCCAGACAAGCACCATAACCACTGAGCCACTGCTCCAGCCCCCTGACCTTTTTCATGTCTTCATCACCCTCTTTCTTCCAGCCTTGCTATGTGCCTATTTCTTTTTACTTTTCTGTTTATATTAACATTTTTTGATATCATTAATTATTATACATTGAAATTCTACACTTTTTTGTACCTCCCTTTTTATTCTGCATTTGCTGGATTATGTTTATGAGGCTTCATATCGTCTCAAATGTTCTGGACTCTTCTAGAAATTCATGTTTTGGAATCCAGTTTATTTTTTTTTCCCCTGAGTTTTTTTTTTTAAGAGAGAACCAATTTTATTTTATTATTTGTTTCCATCTGATTTTTGTTTCTCTGACATTCAGTTGTGCATGTGCTGCTGGTGTTTGAACCCAGATACTCACACATGCCAAGCAAGTGCTTTACTGCTTAGCCACCACTCCAGCCCCTTTCCTGAGTTTTTTGAATTGTGTTCTCCTAAAACTTCTGATATTATCTCAGTCTGTTCAGGCTGCTATAGCAAAATATCATGACTGGATAACTTGTAAACAACAGTAATTTATTTCATACATCCTGGAGTCTGGAAAGTCTAACATCAATGGATCTTAGTGTCTGATGAGGGCCTGCCCACCTTCACTCTGCCCAAGACTGAGGATCTATGATCCAACACTGTGTTCATTAATTGCTTGGACTGGTTGTCTATCTCCATTCAGTGTGACTGTGTTACTCATTTGAAATACATCCTAGTTCATTTGTCTCTAATTGTTTTAACATTAGAAATTCCTTTCTCATCTTTGCAGATTGAATTTTAGTTTTTGATTGTGAATAACCATTAGCATGCTTCAAGAAAGTCAAATTTATACAAAACAAATGAAGTATCCAAAGAACTATCATTCCTTTCCTTTCCATAGCTCTGCAATCTCATTTCTCCCATACCTTTTAGGTAATAAATTTTATTACCTAAATTTTATTACCTTCCTATTTGTGGATTGTTGCTTTTGGTAATTGATAATATATTTTTTTCTTGCTCCCTGTTCATTTTTTCACAAAAGGTAGCACAGTATAGATGCTCTTTTGCACTTTGAATTGGGCACTCAATGTCTTCTAGTAATTACTGCATCAAAGTTTACAAAGTTTTCCTTTTTTAAAAACTGCATAATTATTCTTTTCAGTGTATTTATATGGTTCATTGAACCAACTCCTATGTTTGGACATTTATATGTAATCTCCAATATTTTACAATTACAATTGTAACAATGAATAACTATGTATATATATTTCATACAAATTCATATCTATATTGTACATTCCTAGAATGTTAGGTGAATAAGCATGCTAATCAACTTGTTATCTCTGACCAAAATGCCTAACAAGAACAACTTAAAGGAATAAAGATTTATTCTGGCTCAAGGTTTCAGAAGTCAGTCCATGTTCAGCCAACTCCAGTGTTCTGGGTCAATCAGAACATCATGGTGGAAAGGCACCGTAGAGGAAAGCAGCTCAGCTCATGGCAGCTGGGAAGCAGAGAAGGGGAGCCAGGGAGAAAATAAACCCTTCATGGCCCCAATGATCTACTTCCTCCGTTCATGTATCTAGCTCCCACCTCCATAGTCCATTCAGTTGTCAAGAGGTTAATTCATCAAATGATCTACTGATGAGATCAGAAACCCTTTAATGTAAACATTGCCCAAAAGCCCCATCTTTGCACCTTGCTGCAATGGGAACCATGCTTTCAACATATGTGCTTTGGAGGGAACATTCCAGATCCAAACCACAATAAGTAATCTTGCAAATCCCAAGCTATAGATTGGACCATTTTGGATTCCCGTTAATAATGTATAAGAACTTCAGTTCCCTAGCACCATCATCAAGAGTACCTGGTCAGTTTTTTCCAATCTAATGGAGAGAAATAGTATTTCAATGTATAGTTGTCCACAGGCCCCACATCCATGAATGCTACTAACCATAGACCAAATATGTTTTTAAATGTTGTATCTGTGTAGAACAAGTACAGACTTTATCCATGTTGTTATTCTCCAAACAATTCAGTAGAACAACTATTTACATAGCATTTACAATATATTGAGGATTATAAGTAAGAGAGTTGATTTAAAACATACAGGAATACTACATAGATTATGTGCAAATACTGTAGCATTTATATGAGGGACTTGAATATCTGCAGATTTTGGTGTCTGTGGGAGTCCTGGATTCAATCCCCTGTGGATAACTTGAATGAAGTTGAACATCTTTTTATGGGTTTAAAGATTATTTTTTAATTATCTCTTTCTGTGACTTCTTTTTTCATTATATTTGACCTTTTATTCCTTATAGGACTTTGTTGTTTTATTTTTCAATTTTTATAAATTCTTGGTATATTAGGGATTTTGGCCCTCTCTGTGGTGTGGGCTACACATAGTTTTCCCAATTTGCCATTTGTATTTTAAGTGTATTTATGGTATTTGCTTTTCTTACTTTTAGTCATGTAATTTTAAACCTTTTATATAGTTCAACATTTTTTTTTCTTTTATACAATCTGAGTTTTTATTCACAGTCTCTCACCTACAGAGAAATTTATTAAAACTCTCTTCTAGTGTCATCTAATTAATTCATTTTTACTTTTGGACCTCTGATCTATTTCACTGAAGAAATGAATCTCATTTTATCTTATACCAAACAGCTACCTATTTGCTCCAACACATTTAATAAAAACAAAACAAAAAATTGAATGCAATGCTTTCAGAACTATCTCTATCACACAAAGGATTAGTACGTAGAGCAGGATGATTTATGGATTTCTGTCTCGTTATATCGATCTTCCATCTATTCAAGTGGCACTATCAAACTGTTTTAACTAAAATAGTTTCTGGTTTGTTCTCTTAATTTTTAGGTATACTTCTCCCCCATTGATCTTTCTTTTCAGCATTTTTTCTAGTGGTTACATATACCTAAGTACAAATTTGAAAAGCTCTGTTCAAAAAAGCCATTGGTATTTTTATTGAGAATAGACTAAATCTATAAATTAATAGAGAGCAGCATCCTCATATTGAGACACCCAAGATAAGGGATGTTTTTCATATTGTTAAGAATATTTTTGCTTTAAATAGTTTAGTTTTTGCTTTTGAACATTTCTTGTTAAATTTATTCCCATGGATTTTGTTGTTGCTGCTGTTGTAATCTGATTTTCTTATCCATGGTAAAGATATCATTTTAAGAGTTTGCAAATTGCCTTTTATTTCCATTCCTCTATCAATTACTATAAGCCATCATTTCTTGCATATATATAATTACAAATTTTAGTTAAAAATGATGGAAATGCTAACTTCTCTATCTGCATTTCTTCATATTTCAATTTGCATTTGCAATATTTTAGGATAGACATTTTTAAATAAGTACATTAAATTACTTAAAATTTGAAATAATATTTCAGTAATACAATTGTAATTTTCAGTAAAACCTTGTATTCATGCCTTCTTTCTGAATTTTAGCCAATTGTCCTTGAACTCTACACTGACTTGTAAATCAGTCAGATTAAAAAACTATTCATAAGATCAATGTGGGCAAGAACATTTTTTAATTGTCATGAAATTTATCAGTCATATTCCAAGTGTTGATTAGTTTCTTGGCATGAATTCCTATGATAATCAGTTACGAAAACTTAAAGTAGTTATTTTACCTATTTGATTCTGTTTTAAATCAGTAAAATAAAGAGATTAACTTGAAGATCACAAAAGTTATTAATAAAGTGCTGTGTTTCTAAATAGGTTGAAATGATGAGCATGTTTATCATTAATAAAATCCCTCTTATTTTGTGACAAAATGGCATACAGGTATACTATCAATGAAGTGAATAGATTAGATATTTTATGATGTATGGAGACATATAGGACAGATTCAAGGAATTGTTTTAGTGTACTAGAGTGAATAACCCAGTCTCCACTTCCTTTGAGCCACATTCCTTTCTCTTATTACACACACACACACACACTAAACAACAGAACAACATTAAGCAAATCTATTTCAATGGACATACAGGGAGTATATTTTTCTCAGATGCAGCTCTCATTGTAGAGGCTTATTCTATTCCCAATGAAGGAATTATCAGTACTGGTCTCTCCATATGTTTTGAAAGAATGACGTAGAAAACAGCTCTTTATTGCTGTATTTATCTCCTTCCTCACAGGTGGATAATATGCACATTGTTTTCTGAAAATATTTTTTAAAAATTATTATGATCTTTCTTTTTTAGTAGCCACTGTGAACCTCAAAGGTGTGAGGGACCCTGGCTGCAGCATTCAGTCAACTCCTATCCTATAAGCTGGGTCATGTTCTGGGCAGGCACAACTGAAAGAATATCTAGACCTTGCCAAAACACAGTGCCCAGCCACAGGAAAGAATCATCTCTGATCACTGTCTGATCTTATTTCAGGGCACCAGGCATTGCAGATTACCGGAGAGATAGTTTATTTTTTCCCATAAGTACCATTGCCAGAATTTAAAACGCAAATTAAATTATTAGAACATCACAGCAAAATCCTGCCACTGTATATTTTGGAAGGAAAGCAACAGAAATAGAAATTGTAACTAGAGGAAGTGCTCTTAATTCTCCTATCGTATTTTAAATATTGATTTACTTAGATTGCCATTTCAAAATATGAAATAACATTAGGCTACATTTATAGTCCTAAAAATGATCTGTATTTACTCTTGATTCCTTGCGTTGTAAGAAAATGCATTTGCTAGAGCCTAAATGCAGGAGGTATGGCATCACTAACATGAAAAGCGATTCTTTGCCCCTGGCATTCACAGTTTTGACCTAAGTTATGTGCTGATAATGCCATCTCCCCCAGCAGGTCAGCTCCATGCAGCAAGTTCTCAGATACACACTGTAAAAACAGGCTATCTCCATGTATCTTGCACAGTGTCAACAAAATCTGCAAATATAGAAGGAAATGATTTAGTGTTTGGCTCTTTGGCAATATTTATCATAGTCCATGGCAACATAAGAAACTCAGAAAACTTCTGTCTGAAATTTAAAAGTTTTTCAACATGGCTAAGGATGATGTGGGATTTCCATTCCGGTTCCATTTTAATGACATTTTTGTGTCTCAAAAGTACTAAAACAGGAAACTTTCCTGGGAAGGAAAGTATTTGCCCGGGAGAATTTGTCTTTTGCTGTCACAATCTTTAGCTACCATTCAGCTAAATGTTGTTTGGAATAATATGGCCTTAATGCCCCTATCTCCTGCTGAATTGCTCAGACGGGGAGGAGATTAGAGGGAAAAGAGGTGCCGGTATTATCTCTGCGAGTGCGCCAGGGGTCACGCTACACTAACAAGGCCGCCCCAGTCGGGTGACAGAACCCAGCTGCCGATTCGCAGGGCCTTGGTCGTCAGAAGGTTCCACTTACTGCGGAACTCTGTCTCCAGAGGACCTGGATTCTAACTAGTTTTTTTCCACCTCTAAAATAAGTGGCTAGCTCATCATTACTGTCCTCATTTTTAAGGAAGGGCCTACATGTGAAACCACTTACCTGGTTAACCTATGAACTTCGGGAAAGCATGTACTGCCACTTAAAATACCTCACCCCAGGTTTTGCCCCCACTGACTCCTGGTAGTACTGCCCCAATGAGACATTTATCAAGAGGTAAAATACCTGTGTTTTGTTGTTTGCTTGCTTCACACACACACACACACACACACACACACACACACACACACACACACACACACATTCTCAACCAGATTTGGTGCGACTGCTTTGTGCAAACTGTTTAGTTCTTTTTTATTTATCCTGAGACAAGGGATACAATCCACAGATCACTGTGCACTCACAATTTTCTCTTCAAGAAATTGTCTTGGTAGTTTATTTTTCAAGAAAATATATCCCTACTCTTTATTCATAGGCATTTTCTATTTTTAAGATGGGGAAAAATATTCCAGCCTTGTTTTGCATAGAACCAGTTTAGAGTAACTTTCATTCCCTCTCTTCCTCTCTTCTGAGTTCAACAGAACTCAGACTGCGATGATAATTCAGCCAGTAGAGGGAGATCGAGGTATCTAACAGCTTTACAGAGCGCAATCTACAGCTCCTCTTCTTCTTTTTTTTTTTTTTTTTTTTTTAGCTGATTCTTAATGGTCTGCCAATAAGTTTTTGTGTGTTGTTTTTCCTATAAAAGTGAAAAAATAAATGAAGTTATCCATATCCTTTGAGAAGAATGAGTCAGGAGAAGCTTATTGATTTTCAGAGTAGCCTGGGAGAAGTGAATTATTTGAAAGACAATCTTTTTAATTATGTTCATTAGACTACCATAATTCAAAAATATTATTAGAACAAATTTTTATTTACATAGAGCCAAAAGGCTGGGGGAAACATTCATCCTGAGGTTAAGCTCAAAGGAGACCTCAGATCTGATTGCATGACTGGTATTTAAGTGGTCTTGCTGTGTTAATGCATGGCACAGATTTCTTCTCCTCAGTGAATGCACTTGTACTAGAAAAAAAAGACTACGAAAGCATTTTTGGTGCCTTATTTTTTCATTTATCAACATTTGTAATTATAGTTAAGTGTTTCCAAAACAGAGTCTCCAAGAAAGGTCCTGCATTTATATGATGCTTTTAACTTTTCAAAGTATTTTTATATGTACTATCTCATTTTAAAGTAGATCTGACACAGCCCCAATCTATTAAGGAAGTGACCCTTTAAACCCAAGAACATGCTGGAACTTTTTTAAGCTATACTTATCTTAGCTACCATTATAAAACTTAATGAAAGTGATGGTGATACTAAAACTTCCATACTCAGTGTAAAATTTATCTAGATAGAATAGCAAAGAGTCATTAATTTATTCTCTTAGCTTTTGGAAGGCTTTTATGCTTCCATGTCAATGAACTGAAGTTATCTGTTTGTGTTAAAAGTATTACTGTCAATAATTTTATTATGGCCACTACTATTGAGAATTTTTAGAAACAGCAAGTTTTCTGAGTGTGTTCACACTTGTCCAGAAAACAACAGGATATTGATATGTGATTTGTTAAATATGTTTTTTAGAATCTGATATCATGTCCTTTTAAAAATACGTGCTCCCTCCCTAGTGCCTTAAGAAACAGGATGCTCAACACTGTTTTTGATTGTCTAAATTTCTCTAGCTTGGAAACTGGGATGTCAATTCTGGTTCTGATCCATTTTCTGGAGTAACAAGGCCATTTTGTTGAAGGTCAGCAGAGATATTAACTTTGTCAAACTTGTTGATTCAATTCTGAACGGGTCCGACTTAGCAGGCATGCATTGAGTAGTGAAAATTGAGAAATGAAGAGACTGGACATAGTAAAAATCAGTTGCTTCAGCTGGGCTAAAATTTCCTGGGGAAATATTTTTTCCCCAAGCTTGAGCCAAGACTGAGATTAAAAAGCAGTATTGTTGTCTCCTAAATTATCAGGGAATCTGGGCTGTTTCCCTTATAATTCCAAACTCTGTCATTTTATCCATGATTTGCTTCTTCTTTTGTTGTTGTTCTTATAAATTATATGCAAAAATATAGTAATTAAAATTATTAATGGGACTAAGTGTAGTTAAAATGTAGAGAAATGCATGTTCTTTTTTTCTTTCTCAATTATAAAGGAAAAGTAGGACAGTTAATTTTGAATTAATCATGATTCCATCTTTTTTATTTAGAGGGGGGTAGTGAGTATTAAACACTGAGCTGCATCTCCAGTCCTTTTTACTCGCTTAAGTGCTCTCTCTCTCTCTCTCTCTCTTTCTTCTTATTTTACAGCATATCTCCAAGTTGCCCAGACTGGCCTTGAACTCTTTAAACTTGTGATCCTCCTGCCTCAGCATCTCAAGTTTCTGGAATTACAGATGTGAGACACAGAGCCTGGCTTCCCATATATCTTTATCATAGAGAGTATCAAAGAGAAAATTATTTTGGTGTACTTTGCTTTTTACATTTTAAATTTATTTTTGACATTCATTATTGGTTGATCTTGAAAAATATGACAGTTTAAGGGGTAGAACCAAAGTAATATACTTTGTAAAAAATCACTCATTTCAGAAAAATATACTTATTCTATTTACACAATATTTTGTTAACTGCATTTTCATTTCCATATAGAAGGATGTCCTAAAGAGCATGACTTGAGTTTGCTTCACCTTTTTTCTTTATTGTTTCTAGAAATGGTAAAGTTTAACAATACCCGGCATTGTGTTGAGGAAGGCCTTCTGCCCCATTGCCCTGGGGACTAGAATAACTATTTTCTCCTTAAACTTTTACATTAGGAAGAACCCATTTCCAAGTTTTTAAATCCTCTATTGTGGTCTCCTATTAGAGTCCAATGACTCACATATGGACCAATGGAAGTCCATAGAGAAGCTGATGGGTCAGACGTGGATGTGAGACAGAGAAAGTTGGGAATTCCAAGGATTTAGATCTGAACACGTGAAACTGTCATTTGCTAAGATGTAGAAGATTCTGGGAGGAATGGGTTTGGCAGAAATGTTAAGACTATATTTTCTATATAAACATGCAGTAATTGTATACACATTTATGGGGTTCAGTGTGAGAGTTAACACATACGTACAGCATGCATTGAGCAAATCAAGGTAATTAGCAGTTCCCTCTCCTTATCATTTCTTCATGTTTGGAGGCTTTGAGCTCCTCTCTTTTAGGTCTTCATAAAATATATAATACATAGATTATCGTGGACTATAGTAATCCCACTGTGCTGTAGAACACCAGAACTTATTCCTTCTGTGTTTTGGTGCCTCTTTTCCAATTGTGCTTTATCTGGTATGTCCACCCTCACGCTTACCAATCTCTATTATTCATTATTGGACATACAGGTTGACTTTTTTTCTTTCTTAAGCTTTTACATATGAGAGAAACCATGTGGTGTTTGTTTTCCTGTATCTGATTTATTCACTTAACATAATGACCTCCATTCATTCATTTTGCTGCAAATGACAAGATGTTGTTCTTCTCTGTGGTTGAATAATATTCCGTTTTGCATATACATCACATTTCATCCATCCATCCCTTCATGAGCCCCTAGGATGACTCCATATCTTAGCTACTGTGAATGTTGCCATGATATAGCAAATCTATTCTTAGTGCTTTGAGGAAACTCCATATTTTTCTCCATAATAGAGTGGATAATTAATACAGCAACAGTATATGAGTTTGTTCTCTCTCCACATCCTTGCGAGATTTATTATGTTTTTAGGAGGGGAGGTTATGACAATAGGCATTCCAACTGGGTTGAGCCAGTTGGATATCTCATTAGAGTAGTAATTTGTATTTTCCTTGATGGATAATGATACTGAGCATCTTTTCATATACTTATTAGCCATTTGTATTTCTGCTTTTGAGAAATGTCTTTTCAGATCATTTGCTTATTTTTAAATTAGATTACCTTCCCGTTGATTAGTTTTTTCTTTTTTGATATATATATATATATATATATATATATTTCAGATATTAATCCTTTGTTGGATGAATTGTTGACAAATACTTTCCCCCCATTCTATACATTATCTCCTCACTCTATTGATTTCTTCCTCTGCTGTGCAGAAGCTTCTGACTTTGATATAATTCCATTTGTCTATTTTTGCTTTGGTTTCTTGTGACTACATGCAAAACTTTGCCTATACAATAATATTAATATATTCCCCTAAAAATGGAAAAGCTCAAGCTAACCTGCACATATATAATACATATATTATCTATTATATATATGTATATATGTAACATGTTCATATTGATTTTTACCTATTATCCAAGCAAATATATGTCCAATGGAGAAACTTTTTAAAATATGGACATATAAATTTAAATAAAACACACAGGTAAATATTACTTAAATCCTATCACAAAGGAAAATATATTATATATATGTATATTTACAAAAACATATTATATATATATAATAAATTTTGGGAAGATGTCTTATAGACTAATTTTTAAAAATTATAGTTTATTAACCTAACTAGTGTTTTCTGAAAATGTAAGATCTATAAATATATTAAGGATTGCACAAAACCAAGAGGAGGTATTCTTTACCATTATGGGGTCCACAGTTTAAAGGAAAGCACATAGAGGGGGAAATTATAACCACCTTAAGGATTTCTAGAGATATTTATTCAAGTTTTAATTGGCAAGGCTTTGTTATTTAAACTACTTTGTATGGGTCTTTCTGCTTCTATACTTTTATAATTATAATTATCTCATGACATAAACATTTATCTAGTGTATATAAATATCAAACCCAGATTCTCTTTATGTCCAAGCCAATTTTATATGACCACAGGATCTTATTTCTTTATACCTGAGCAAAAAGTGACTTTTAAATGTTATTTTGAATAGCTTCATTCTAGTCCAAAGACGTGAGGCTGCTATTTGCCATTTTCCTCACTGTTGTCTTTTCATAATCTATCCTACGCAATTAATAACAAAGTCAAGACCGGTAGCTAAGAGGCAATGCAGGGGTAGCTAAGGAAACTATTTCTGACCACTTTAGGATCACTTCCTTTCTATGTCTATCAATCTTCTTCAGGTACATTCTTTGCATTCCATAACTAAACAGAATTCTCTCAAAGCCCAAGGCCACCACTCAAGTCCTCCTCCCTCATTCAGACAGTCTTATTTTGAACCTGTCTCTGGGACTTGTGGGTGCCAACTCCTTTTTCCTTCTCTTTCTCATGAAATAGCCATGAGCCTTTAGGTCACATGCTTCATCCCCTTCATGCTATGATATCTATTTCTTCCAAAGCCATACACACAGTTTGCTAAATTAATCTCTAACAGGAGAGGGGAACACGTACCATGGCCTCCTTACACATTTAGCCTGGACATTTTGGCATGATGTTCTAGAGACATCGCAACATTGGTGACAAGAATAAATGTACAAATTTCAGAAAATGAATTAAATAACAAAGATTTCAGAAGTCAGTTGCTTCTTTTGCACATAAAAGATAGCAATATCATATTATTTAATAGTGTGTGTGTTGAGTTAGAAAAGCCCAGGCTTTGATCACTTCTACTTACTATAGTGTGATGTTAGCACTTTTTTTAAAGAAAGAGGGGACAGTGAGAGAAAGAGACAGAGACAATCAATTTTTATTTAGTTTTTCACATGGCCTTTGTTGCTCTGAGACTTCGTTGTGTATGTGGTGCTGGGGTTTGAACTCGCGTACTTGCGCATGCTAGGCAAGCGCCGTAACTGCTGAGCCACCGCTCCAGCCCTCTTAGCACTTATTGCACTTGGTTTCCTCATCTTTTCCTTAGACATGAGAAATAATGGTTTTATGCACCAAAAATAAGATTTGGGAGGTTATATTGAGTATGAATAATGTAACTCATGCCAAGAACAATACAGAACCTTGTACATAGAAAATTAGCCTAAATGAGTTCCAAATTAAGCTACATGATTAAAAATAAAAAAATATTTTTACATGTGTTATCTCATTTTTTATCTCATCATAATTTTTATGAATGAGGGCAGGTATAATATCCATTTTGCTACTGAGGAAACTGATGCCAAGGAAATCTGAGTGATTTTTGTCAGACAAACAATGTTAAAAGGAGATTTAAGCTGAATGAAGTGTAGATTCTTGTTTAACTACTACCCGCTGGTAGAGGGGTTTTCTCTGGTTCCCTCCAACAAACAATGGGTGGATACCAGCTGACTCATCCTACTCTTCAAACAATCATTTATCACATGGCCAGTGTTCATTGAATACTTATTGGCTGAATATTTGTTAAATAATTATTAAGTCTGCGATACTTTTCCTGCTGTTCAATTTTTTAAAAATTTCTTGTGATGGGCTGAAATGGAAAAAAAGAAATAATTTATAAAGTTAGTCAAAGCATAAAGTAACAGAATTCTTCCTATATGTACAATATTAACATAAATCTAAAATAACTGTTCAAATAAAAATAAAGGAGCTTGAGACTATTATCAACTCAGTTTTTCATATCATTTCTCCAAGACTGACTATTATAAACTGAGATCTGTCCAGTATATGGCAGCAGCACATCATGCCCCTTTTGAACTATTTTAATGTTTCACTTTCCATCAGCATCTTCCTTGGTGGGTAAATTTTTAACAGAATGTAATACCAATTGTATCCTGAGTATTTTTTTTCCTGTACCTTGAACCAGAGGTATTTTTGTGTTATGGGCTGGGAATAAAATTGGTTTTGAACTTGGATCAGAAATCTGCATGGTCTAGATTACAGAGCATGATTTAACTTGAGTGTAGCTAGGCAGAAAAGTTTAATAGTGTGGGTATAATGGCTCTCAATGAAGGAACATCGTGCCATACTTCCATTCTATTCTTCCTTTCCCTATTCATCTTTCTCATTTAAGGTTTGTTGTTATTGTTGTTTTTAACTCAAGGATGTAAATTTATTATTTTCCACAGGGAGCACTTGGTCAAAATTTCTCTATTTTGCACAATCAAGCTGACTGAACTCAGCAATACTGCCAGAAACATTTTATAACCTTTAAAAATATTCTCATTTTCCATGAACTAGGATTAGGTGTGGCTACACACGTGTTAATGAAAAAATAGACAATGCTTAAAATTTCCTGAAAACTTTATTATTAAACAAATTTACTCAGTTTAGCAGAAGTAGTGTATTCTGAGTGAATTTAAAAATAAATTTTGGGGCTAGAGTAGTGGCTCAGCAGTTGGAGCACTTGTGTGGCATGAGTGAAGACCCAGGTTCGAGCCCCAGCACTACATACACAACTAAGTGTCAGAGAAAAAAAGGCCAGATGGAAGAATTTTAAAAAATATATATTTCTCTCTCTCTCTCTCCTTTATCTTTTTAAAAAAATAAAATAAAAATTAATTTTGCATTTCTAAAAAATAGTAGAAAAGGAAAAAGAACAATTGTAGAATAAAATGACAAATTCAGAAACTATCATAATAAAATGAGAAATCCAGAATTTGAAAGTCAGGTCTACAGACTGCTAAGTGGGAAAGAAGGATATGGAACACGTGAATGAAGCCACATATCCTCTTCTGCTTGGCCTTGTCCCCCACCGAACTTTCTGTTCGCTATATTCTCTCCACTCATTGTGTTCTTCACCACTTACTCTCATCTCTTAGAGATGGTGTGCTGAACATCAGAAATTGCTCTCACTCACCTTCACCATCAATATTTCCAGGAATCTCATTCACATTGTCATAAATCATTTATACTCAGAATGCCCTTGGAGAGAGGAGTATTATTGCTGATACGTGCAGCAGAATGTTTGTAAAGTATAATTTTGTAACATTTTCCCAAGTGTTCAATCAATGTCACTTAACACCACCATAGACAAAATACAAGACAAAGCTGATGTGGGAAAATGTATAAATATGTGTGTGTGTGTGTGTGTGTGTGTGTGTATTTACACATTTTCTAACTACAAGGAAAAACTCATACAGTGACCTTAAACTATAGTGTAGCCAAGAAATAATCTTGTAAACAAATTACTAAGAATGCATTAAAGAACCAAATTGTGTATCAACAAATATTTGAAAATGAAATTCCAAATGCAGCCTGAAGAAATGAATGTTATTGGAGTTAGGTGGAACTTCTTGGGGGATGTTTAGAATTTTGCAAGTGGAAATTAGTTTAAAATAGTTAATTCCAAATATAATTTAATAGTAATTAGGAAGGCTACAGATACAGTTACATAAAAATGTCTAACTATCCTTTACCTGAAAAATGAGGGTTAATATTTCTAAACCTGATTGTATTTCAAAACCATCAGAAGAGATTTAAAAAAAAACAAAACATGCATTCCCAGTTTCTATACCCAGAAGTACTTAATCAGGAGAGTATTAAACTCAACTGTTATAAAGATTTTCCTAGGTGTTTCCTCATGTATGCCTTGGCTTTGGGATCACTGAGCTGGGGTTACTTTCAGAACTTTTATCTTTTTTTATTGTCCTCTTAGCACTTTGTTCTTTTTTTTAAGCATATTCACAATGAAGCTTATATAGTCATCTATTTTTGTAGAGCTTATCTCCCCATGCTCATATGTTCCCTTAGGAGAGAGCTGAATATTTCCAATTATTGTATCCCTTAAAGTGTTTGGCAGTTTTTTTTTTTTATATACAGTCGGTATTATTAAGATTAGTCAAATTGAATTTCTACTACCATTCATTTTGGTGCATCTTGATATTCCCTGTTCACCCATCATTTGGCTGTGATTCCTGATTGAAGATTAGGAGACTGTTTTTTAAAAAAAACTCATAAAAACGGATAGAACTATGTACCTCAATAGTTTCTGAAATGAGAGCTTTTTTTAAAAAAAAATAATTTTGTGATTTGATTTCTATTTTACTGCTTTTAAATGAGACTATGCATTTATGTTGTAAAATGGTACAGATTTTTATTTTGCTGTTTAAGGGAGATTATAGTTATTATATTTCAGAAAATGTTTGAGGCTTTGTCTTTCAGTGTGTTTGTATGTGTAATACAAAGGAGAATTTGTCCAGAACATGTTTTGGATGTTTGACCACACATCTAAAATTCTCCAAAAACCCTCATTTTCTAGTACTCTGTTTCCATACATACATTCGGAGCTGCTCAATCTTATTGCTTTTTATTCAGAAAAAGAAATGAATCATTTACCCTGATCTTAAAGCATCTTCAAGTGAGGCTGTGCTGGTTTCTCTATAGCAGTTCTCCAAGTAGTGGTCTAGTAAACCACTCACTTTACCCTTAATTTCATCCTAGTTTAGTGTCTCTTTCTAACAACTGAATATTGTTCTTCTAATTATAAAATTTAAAAAAATTATATAGAAATATTTCACTTTCAATGTGCAATCTATATCATCAATTAAATGCTTTGAAAGTCTTCATATTAGATATGACCAAATTGTATTAATATCCTTGAAGAAAATATAAAACACAGTAGAAATGCATCTACAAATTTGTTTGAGTAATTGTGCAATTTTGGTAAAACAGAAAATACTATAAAATCAAACACATCAAATTACGTTTAAATACGTAAAGTTGTGCTGCAGTGTTAACATAGTCTACCTTAATTTTACAAAACACAGGCTAGAGATAGACTAATCATGAGGATAATTCAAACAAATACTGCTACTTTTTTTTCAACTTAAAACACAATATAAAACTTGTAGATAGGGGAGTGGGAAAAGTTGTAATTTTAAACATGCTTACCTCAACCCAAGTCTGGTTTAAGAAATGCAGCATTGCTTTGATTTTTAATTGTTCTTGCATTACTTGTGAATGTGACCACATGACTATAGTTTATGCTATTATGTTGTCAGGCTTCTGATAATGGGAAGGAATGTTTGTTTAGACTGTGTAGCTCTTCACTTTAATTCACTCTGGCTCCAGTGTGACATGTTAAAACTGCTATCAATGGAAAATCCAAATTTCCCAGAAAGACTTAAAACAACAGCCACCCTGTGAACCGAAATTATCTCCTGTTGAGGCTAATTACCTTAGTTCTCTTAGGAAGGGAGGGCTATAGGAAATCTGCTTTGGAGGCGCCCCTGTAAGCAGCCTTGGGGTGATATGAAGTCATATACTTGCTGACAACTCTTTTGCATCTTTTCAGTATTGGTATAGGTGTAAAGAGAAACACACACGCAAAACCTAAAATGATAAGTTGTGTCATAAACATAAGACGTAATATATGCAACTATCCTTCAGGATTACAAAAATGCAGAGAATTTACCTTAGCAGGATGTGATTTTTAAAGAAACAAAATAGAAGCCTTAAGGTGGGGTGGGGTTCGAATGACTAAATGAAATAACTTATTAATTTGAAAACACATATAGCAAATAACTTACTTGACTTACGAAATAAACTATTTTGTCTTTTTACTACTGCTTAGAACATAATACCACTGAATCCTCTAAAAATTCCAATTCCATAGGAACATTATTTCCTACATAAAATGCAGTTATACATGGGAAAAAACACAACCATAATGTGAAAAGTAGATTCCCAGTACTATTTCATATGTCATTTTTTTTT
>PVKS010005639.1:0-83743 GCA_004027875.1 Aplodontia rufa | reverse complement strand
AAGTGAGAGGAGAGGTACCATGGGTTTAGAACTGTCTAAACTCCAGCTGCAAAAAGCAGTAATGTTGTTATTGGAAGCACAAGGAACTGCTGTGAGTCCTAGGACAGTTACTTCATTTGTCAAGGTAATTAAACAATCTTCTCTTTGAAGCTAGTCCAAAATAAGAGGTGGAGGAGAAGAGAAAATTAAAAGGGAGATGAGTTCCATCAAATAGAAGAAAGATCAGTGGGGGAAAGGAAGGGGATTGAGGGAGGAGGGAGAGCATAAGAACAGTGGAGTGAATCATACATAACTTTCTCATGTATGTATTTGAATAGACTACAGTGAATCTCATTATTATGTATACCCACATGATAATAATTTTAAAAAACTGTAATAGCAAAAATATCAGTAGTCTAGAAAAAAAGGAATAGAGAAATAAGGGGAAAAGGAGAAGAATCAGGGACTGAATTAGAGCAAATTATATTCCATGCTTTATAATTATGTCGAAATGAATCCTAATATTATATATAACTAAAAAGAATCAATAAAAAAGTTATGTTTTCAAAAAAAAAACAATCTTCTCTTTGGTTTTTGCAAACGAGTCTGAAAACGTAAAAAGGTTTACAAAAAGTACTAAGAAAAAAAAAAAGGACCCAATATTATTCCCACCGCTACTTTCTCTTTATGGCGCCTAGTCAAGGACACCTTATCTTCCTCAAAGGTTAAAGTAAAAGAGTTTCTGGAAGAAACACATAAAGTCTGGGCTAACTCTAATTCTGGTGCTAAAAGATGTGTGCATGCTCCTTTACTAGAATAAATATGGCCATTTCATTTTTTGGATCTTGAGCTCAATATTACAGGTAAATTCACCTATTTTGTACACCTAAATATATCTTTCAGCCAGCTTGAGACTCTGAACAGAATTTTTGCCTATATAAACTGCATGCACTGGCTAATAAACAGAGACATCTTGAAGAAACCACGGTGGTCATTTGTTGCTTCGCCGGTTGAATGCAACAGTGAGCCTTTAATTAAAAACCACTTTGTACCATGCTTCTATTATATACTATCAGTAACCATAATCTGGATTTGAATATTCTGTCAATGAAATCAATGTTTTTCCAATGCTCAAGGAGTAGAAGTGAACTGATAACATTTTTATAAATTTTTCCTTATTGGTGCATTATAATCATACTTAATAGTGGTATTCATTATGCCATATTCATATATGCACATAACATAATTTGCTCAATCTCATTCCTCACCCATTCCTAACCTGATCCACTTGCTCTATTCTACTGATCTCCCTTCTATTATTGTTATTTTTTAAAAAATTAGTGCCTTATAGTTACATATATCAACAGGGCTCACTGTGGTATATTTGCACATGGAATAGTACAATTTTATAGATTTTGTTTCCCAGTACTTCCCCATCCCCTCCTCTCCTCCCTCCCTCCAGATCCCCTCTTCTAGTCTATTGATCTCGCTTTTATTTTCTTTTGAACTCATAAATTTAAAAGATAACAGAATGTTTCATGAATATTCTATAAATATCCCTCTTCAAAAATTCTATTTACATATTTTCCTTTCCATATTTTGTTCAAGAGTACTCCATAAATGATAGTTAATCACTATTAAAAATAGGTTTCTTAGACATCCTTAAACTCATCTACCTCTCATGCCCTAGTTTTGTTGGCTCAGTTTGCCCTTTCCCTTAGCAAATCAAATAACGTGGAATATTTTCTACAGTAAGTTCTACCAATAGTTCTGGAATATGAAAAATAAGAATTTACATTCACAGTCCCAAGGATTGAGTGCTAGTTTCCTAATTTCACCATCCAGTTCAAAGCGAACTTTCAAGTTGAATCTGGTCCTCTAAATCTGACCTCTTATCTCCTTTAGAGGGAACTGTAAAAGAATGGTACGATGGAGTATTTAATAGACCTCAGATGCTGAAGTTCTAAAGCACAGGTAATTTCCATGATATTATGCAATGGCTCTATGAGAATACATTTCTCTTTTGAATCTGTTTTCAGTTTTGTATGATGAACCTTAATATCTTAGTGGGTGAGATGTGTCATAAAGTCTCTGCCCTCTCAAGTAATACTTGTATAACACTGAAGGCTTACAAGATTCTGTAACATTAAGTATTTCATATGTTGTGTACCATTGATTTTACATTTTAGTATCTCCAGAATTAGAATGCATCTTACAGTTGATGGTGGTGAGGTTTAATTGGCAATGGTTTTTCTTTCCTTTGTTTATGTGAAAGAATTTTGTGACATACGATCAATTGCATCTTAAATTCTATGAACACAATAATTTTGGCCAAAATCTTCTCTTTACTATTGTTATTTTAATTTTACTGGTGGAAGAAATGTGGCTAAAAGAGGCAACCAAGATAGTAGGTAATACTGGATCTTGAATTTGAAATGTAACTTTTGAATCCTTTATTTTTTGCAGTGGTGCCCCTCGAGGTGGCCACATAGTGTGGAAAGAAAAGAGGGCATTGGAGACTAGTCTGCTCCAAACTGCAGGTGACAGATAGAACACAAATTATCCACAATAGTTCACATCTTTGCCTAGGATTCTTTGCATCCTCTTCACTCGTACCCTCTAGCCCAACATGCCCCATTCACAATTCAACCATGAATATCCTAGTTCTTTATTTAATTGTTCCAAAACAATTCTCTTCTAAAACAGAACTCTAAATATTCAAATTTCTCCACTTTGTGATACCTACCTATTCAGTGCAGCCCAACACCACAAAAATTATCTTGTTATTATTTAGATTAGATCACTCACATCTTAGAAAACCATATATGCTTCCAATTTCTTGCTTTTTACTATCTGCATGGTGAATAGGTAGGAATGAACCTTGGGGATTCCTACAGGACTAAAAACTATCAGATTTTACAAGCCAAGCAACAAGCAAGCACAGTCAGCCCAGCATTTTCATTTTTAATTAATTAATCTTGGAACAGGAGATTGCACCCAAGGCCCTGTGCCTGCTGAGTATGGGCTCTGCTACTGAGAATCATCTCCAGCCCACCCCAGTATTTTAAGATACATTTAAATCCAATTAAGACCAATGAGAAGCCCAAAGTAACTTCAGTCCCTAAGCAAACACAAATGAGAATCTAAGGTTGCACCTTCCCAGTACATTCACAGCACAGAGAAGTTTACTGGGGTACACTTCAGAAGAACATGTAGTTCAAAATCTCCACGTCAGGGCTGGCTGGAGCAGTGACTCAGCTGTCATGGCACTTGCCTGGCATGTGCGAGGACCTGGGTTTGAACCCCAGCACCACGTACACAACAAAATGTCAGAACAATGAAAGCCACATGAAAACTAAATAAAATTGATTCTCTCTTTCTCTCCTTCACTCTCTCTCTCTCTTAACAAGAAAGAAGAAAGAAAGAAAGAAAGAAAGAAAGAAAGAAAGAAAGAAAGAAAGAAAAAGAAAATCTCCATGTCATCATGTTATATTTTGGAAGGACCATCAGGTTGAGAAAAGTGTAAATGGATTTCATTGTGTTTTGTATTATTTACTTTTCTGCTAGCAGGAGCTTGAATATGGTAGCAACTGTCCTTTTCTCTGCGTATCTTCAACTCTTAATGCACTGCTGGACCCACAGCTATGGGTAGGGCATAGACACAGAAGTTATGATTTGTGTTATGATCTTCTTTAAATATCATGTCATTTTGGAATTGAAAAAAAATAAGAGGGTGGGTGAAAGGGAAAAGGAAGCCATCAGTCAACAAGTGTAAAGTTTCAGTTAGATAGGGTGAGGAAGTTTTGGTGTTACACAGCATGATGACTATAGATAATAATAATGTATTAATTACTTCAAATAGCTAAAAGTAAGAACTTCAAGTGTTCTCACCACAAAGGAATGCTAAATATTTGAGGTGATAGATATGTTAATTAACCTGATTTGACCATTTCCACAATGTACACGTGTTGGAATATCACATTTATTCCACATATATATACAATTATTATTTATCAACTAAAAAATGAAACAAAAACTTTTTTTAACAAGGACACATTTTTAATCATAGAAATAGCATTGCCCTTTTTTAGAAAAAATTAAATTTCCATTGTAAGCAAGCATTCACGTTCTAAGCTAAACAAACACAAATTCCTTGAATAAATTCCTTTCTTTTAGGGTCAATTAAAGTTGGATGAAGTTTTTCCTGCAATTCTACTGTAAGTTCAGCTTGGTTAGTCTAAAACAAAAAGTAAAAGATGGATGAATAAGCATCTGGAGAGGCATTCTGGGTTTTGATCTACTTTTATTTTATAGTAACTTGTGGATCTGGGTGTCCTTAAGTCCTCCAGGTTCCTGGGGCCACTATTCCCTTTAATATCTGAAATAAGATGACATTAGACTTTCTGTATTATATTGGGGGAAGTTCAAGCCTTCACACAATTTTTAAGGATTCCCAGAGGGCGCCTGCTAGTTCATGGGCATCTCCCATCTTGGATTTATGCTCCTTCTGAATTCTCAATCATGACACTCATTGGCTAATTAGTGGGTTAGTATTCCCTCTTGGAATGTATTTACCCCATCCTCTATACCACCTTTCTTACTTCATGTTCTCAAAGGACCACTTAACCAAATGGTTCTGCGTAGCAGACATTTTTTAGAAGGCTTACGCTAACAGAAGTGAATTACGTACAGACAGGTGAGAATTGGCAACCCTGTAAAATTGAGTATTAAACATCACAGCTGTGCTAAGATCCAAAGGTCATCTCTACTTTAGATTATGTTTTGCTGGTCTATCTTCCTTTCAGACTTCACTTGCTTCTATGTCCCTGGTCCCTCCTCTCATTCATAACAAATCTCCATTCTTCCCTTTCTAGCCTCCACTTCTGACACTAAGATTGGAGCCTCATAATGACTCCTTTTATTCAAGAGGGAACATCCCAGTCACTTTGTAGTACAAAGTAATTTATTTCTTTATGGGTCTGGATCTTAGGCTTTGGCCTATAGACTTTTAAAGCCAAATAGGCTATTTTGCTCTATCAAAGCAAAGTTTTCACCCTGAAGGGAATTCTTTCTTCCTCCTAGTCCTGCCAGCTAAAAGAAATAGAGGAAAGAAGAACGAAAGGAAGGAGAGGAGGAAGGAAGAAAAGAGAGAAAAAAAGAAAATTTTACATTGTTCATCTTTCTAATGCATTTGTCATTTAAAAGTATATTTAATACAGATCATTCCAAAGAAGGAGCCTAGGGCTCATTCTTCTGAGGCTTGACTAGTATTTGGAAGATACAGAAATGTTATTAAAAGTGCATAATCTTATAGCTTATGCTATGATCTCTGTAATTTGCTTAAAATTGCTTCAGCACAGACAGCATGGTGTAAATGGATTTGTGTGTTAATTTTTATCTACACTGTAGGGGCTGTCACTTATCCTAGTCAGGCATTTAGTCTCAAAGTAGGATCAGCTAGCATTTAATCAGAAAGGCCACAACTATGAGATTATGGCTATTTTTATCTTCAAGCAATTATATTGTTAATGTACATATTGAGTATTGAAATAAATTGTGTCTGTGAAATTATGGACTTGATAATGTAAGAAATGGTTAAATCAGGTACATGAGTGGCATTGGAGATACTGTACATGGTTGGGTAAATGATTTAGATTTACCCTACCCTTATATGCACCTGCAAGCCTTCAGGATGACACCTGGGTTGTGATTCCACTCTGAACTGCAATGGCTAAGATTTTTCTGTTACTAGTTATCAGGTAAACCAGTCTGTCTGTGGACAATTGCTATACCTGTTTCAAGTGACTCTTCCATTCAAGTATTTGCAGACCACCTAAAACAAAGAACTGGATTTTCCTGAAACTCATAGAATGAGTTATGTTGTATGATGTGCCTTCTTGCTAAAAACGTATATCTAATAAATGTTTGTATATGTGGCAGAATTTGTTCTGAGACTTTGCTTTCTTTAAAAATAGATTGTAGAGGATTAGCTGAGTATAGGAGCTTTGATTTTCATGGCTGTAAATATCGACCCAAAAGAACCTAATAATTGTGCATGACTAAATGGGTTTGGATGGGTTCAAAACCCTCTGGTAGCCGGAGTTGAGCTGTGGCAGGGTCAACATCTGCTCCCATGTATGCAGCACAGGGCTGTACCTATAGTGCACACTGGGTACATGCTGAATGAATGAGTAATCAAGGTACACCATAAATCTAAGTGGGCCACTGGGGAGATAAGAATGAGAAGGAAGCAGATTGCACTTGTTCATTTGGTCATTTCAATATGTCAGGTGGAAATCTGGATATGACCACAGCAGAAATCAGAAAGGTTGACAAGGGCTTGCCAAGGAGTGCCTGAATCAGACACTCTGCAGCACACAGGCATGCTCAATGACACTCAAGAAACTGTTTTACAAAATTGAATGTCTGAAAACCAAGGTAGGCACCAGAACTACTACTTTGCTGTATTATAATATGAAATAAAAATCACCTGGGACAAAATTCTGGCAGCCACATGATCAAGGAAAGCTCTAGAAAAAGACATTAACAGTTGGGTACAGTGGTGCACAACTATAATCCCAGCAACTCAGAAGGCAGGAGGATCACAAGTTCAAAGCCAGCCTCAGCAACTTAGCACCCTGTCTCAAAATAAAAAAAAAAATAAATAAAAGGCTGGGGATGTGGCCCAGTGGTTAAGCACCCTTGGATTCAATCCCTGTTAAAAAAGAAGAAGAAGAAGAAGAAGAAGAAGAAGAAGAAGAAGAAGAAGAAGAAGAAGAAGAAGAAGAAGAAGAAGAAGAAGAAGAAGAAGAAGAAGAATTAAAAGAAAAAAAATACAAATCAGAAGAACAAAGTTACCTGATAACCATGGTTATTAAGAAAACGAACCATTAATTTAAATGTTTAACAAGCAGGTTTCATCATCTCTGTCTCTACATAGAGGAGAACACTGACAACAGAGAATGAAGTTGATGGCCAAGCCTCCTGCTCTCCCTTGACAAATTCCAATTGTCTTGCAAGTCTTGTTACCATTAAATGCTGCAAGCTTGAGTCTATTATGACGATTTAGGGTATCTTTGGCATTATTTCTTATATGGGCTCAAAATACCTGCTAAAGTTAGCACATATCTGAGCTTGCCCAGCCTTGATAATAATATGTGTTTTATCACCCTCGATTGTGAAGAAGCATGACACTCATTACAAGATGCTTCACAAACAACCCGCTTTACTATGTGCACACTTTAAGTACATATGGTGATTCAAACCATCAATCTTGAAAGGATATTTAAAGATTATTTTGAGCAATCTTCTCTCCTCAGATGTAAACATTTTAAACTTTATGACCTCTTCGAAAGAAGTTGCAAAATTATAGTTCACTCATGAGAAGTCTAGGATCTATTTAGGAAAACTTGGTTCAGATACACAGCAAAACTAGAGAATGATTTATTGGGAAGAACGTGGGCTGGTAAATAATCTAGTTTGGAATCAAAAATTTCGTTCATAGAAAAAAGATTTTTAACTGTTACTTTGTGTCTGGAGCTGCAATTGAAAAAGAAAAATTAAAATAAGATTTTAGTTGTCAGGGTACGATGGACTAAGGCAAAGGGATTTCTTGCAGAAAGGTGAGTTGAGTTGGGTCTTGTGGGTAATTCAGAATGGGAAAAGGAGGTGGCAAGATGATTCCTGACCAGGTGTGCAGCAAGAGGAAAGCCAGGACAAGAATGAACACAGTGAGAGAGGAACACGAGAAAATGTAATGAAAAGGGAGAGGCAGAAGCCAAATGACTGATGTACCCAACAACAGAGGAAAGAAATGCCATTTCAGTACACCACTGATTGATTGAGGCTTCACAAAATTTTCAGGAGGTAGATAATAGTATCCCCATGTTCCTGAGGAGATTAATGTGTACACATAAATTCTTCTATAACAGGAAGTACTGGAACAAAACTCTGGAAAGTACTATTGAGTCTCAAAAGCAGTTCAGCAGACTACTCTGTCCTTTCCAGGACAAGGTGTCCTGCTGTGACATTAAGCAAGGGTCCTACACGGGAAGAATTGCCAGCTTCATGACTGGTACAACGTGCTCTCTTTGACCCATAATTTTTATTTCTGTTTTTTACTTTTGTAGTTGTCCACATAGAACTAACACGACATTTCTTATAAAAAAAAAAAAAACTGATTTCATGGCTTACACTGAGTCTGCCCTCCAGCAGGATGGTTTCAGAAGATGAGAGCTGCTGCTGTTTCTGGAGGGGCAAACCCTCTTCTGTTATCGATGTGGCTAAGTCATTTTTGTCAACTGCATGGCCCTTGTGGGTTATCTGAGTTTGCAAATACTGCATTAGTGCTAGTATTTTAATGAGAAATTTAAAGGAAGAAGTAAAAAGGAAATTTTCATACATCTTTTCCAAAAGGCTCTCTGTCCTCAGAGAGTACCATCTTTCAAAATTCCCACTGTGGGCAAGAACTGGGCTAAGATGGAAAAGAAACACGGTCTCCAGGGCCAGAGTCATCCTTTGCTTGCAAAATTCATCTTGAAATACCTATCACAGAAATCTAGACTGGTCTGATATACCTCTGAAAAGAAAATGCGAATGAGCACTGGTAGATGATTTTGAGCCTTATAACTCCTAAGTAGTTCACCTTTGTCGTTCTCACAGCTACGCCTGTGCAGGGAGGCAAGAAGATGCCTTCACTATAAAATAACTGGGCCAGAACCAAAATGACATTATAGAAATGGAAAGAGCAGTGGTTAGAGGCCTGGCTTGTATGTAATTCTACTGCTGTTTCAACACCACTTTCAGTCTCTGAACAGAAGAGATTTTTATTTTTATTTTCAGATGATACAAAATTGTTCCACAGAGCTTAAAAGTGACTTCAAGAGACACGAGATATTACATTTATTCCTAAAGCAGCTGCTGTAAAACGCAGAAATTGTAATCTACAACAGTTTTCTAAAAGCTTTGAGGACATATGCTAATCAAAAAGACATCTATTTTTCTAAGACGAGTCTTTAATTTCTCCTCATCACTAAAAAGCATATTTTAGCATCTAATTAAAATTGGATGCTGTATAAGACACTTTACAAAGAGAATTGCTTGTATTGAGAAAGGTAACAGAAGAGAAAATATACTGGTAATCTCATCATATGAGAAAAAAGTGATCTTTTTTTTAAAATGTGACTGACATTTTTTTCATATGGTCAGGCATTCATGTAAATATAATCTAAAACAGTTGATTGACTTACACATGTAGGTGATTAAGTATGCAATTAATATGTTTTATAAAAAGGATCTGGTTGCTCTCTGCTTTGAGACCCTCGACAGTGAGGAATGTCCAGTTAGCCACAGATGTCCTTGCATTGTGGTCAGAGACCACCCTGCTCCTCGTTTCTGACTGCAAACTCTTAGTGATCCTTTGCTTCCCCACTGAGAGGCAGTTCTGCCTGATTTCTGCTGGGTATGTGCACAGTTTACAGAACTGCTCAGCCATTCCCGAGAGAATTTTTTCGAACTCTCTCTGGTATTAAGTGTTAACATTTTAAGAATCAACTTTCTAGCTGTTGAGCAAAACGTGAGTATTTCATTGTTATTTTAATTTTACATATCTTGAATACAAAAGATATGTTGCATTTATTTCACATGTTTATTGGCAATTTCCAGTTCTCCTTTGTGAATTATCTTTTCCCCATTCTATTGGAATGGTCTCTTACAGATTGATATGGTTCTCAAATCTATCTCTGATAGAATTTTTTGTTTTTTAAAGATCTTTTGAGGCACATGATGTTTATTAAATCTATCACTTCATCTTTTATTTTTACTTTTGCATTTGTAACCAGAAAGTCTCCATACCAATGTTAGAACTGTATTGTATTTTCTTTTAGGTTAAAAATTTCACTTAACTCCATTAGTAAATTATTTCAGTATATTAGATGTGAGGCAGCATCTCTGATTGTATTTTCTAAGTAATTACACTATAAGCACCATTTGCTGGATAATTCGCATTTCTCTATCTACATGTGGTGGGCTTTTGCCTCCAATAACAAGTAGAATTTATTTTAGGATTTTTATTCTATTCCACCACTTTATACACACTCGTTCAGTTACTGTTGCTTTGTTGAATGTTTGTTAGAGGAAATACTCTAACAGCAATTCTCCATTCAAAATTCTCTGTGCTTTTACTGTGATTTTATTTTTCAAGAATAACTAAGAAGAAGGAGACTGAAATGGTGGCATAGAAGCAGGTTGTACTGCCAGCTTCTCCACACTGGACATTGAAACAGCAAGAGATCAGCTACACAGCAAGGTGGGTGCCTGAGGCAAGGTTCAGTATTAGATGAACAAGACGTGAAGAGACTCAGAAATTCTGTTTACCAGAGTGAGAAAATGTTTATGAGTTATCAACATGCACCCACGCTTCTGGTGCAGGACAAGAAAAGGGGGTTATACAAAAACTAAGAAAGAGAGGCAAAGTTGGAAAAAATTGTATTAGAAACAGTGGTAGAAGACAAAATTAGACTGAATCCAGTGACTACAGAAGCTGCCTTGCATGCTGGTGAGTGAGAAATGAGTGGAGGGCAGGTGTTAAGTAGAACTTGACCTAGGCAATGCCATTTTGCATCTTATCCTCCATCTTAGAACAAGACCCACCTATCCCTAAACCCTAGATCCACCTATCCCTGAACTCCAGACCCACCTGTCCTAAAACCCCAGACCCATCTATCTCTAAACCCTGGACCCACCTACAATACTCCACCATCATGTAAAGAAAACCTAAGCACTCCACCATAAGAAAGAACCCTTCCCTGACAGCTCCCTAGCAATGCCCTAAACATCTTTTCCTTTAGTCCTCTGTATCTACCCTAATCTATAAGCAGAAGACCGGACCCAGACTCTACTGAGGTGCTCCTCCTCAGGTTTCTCCCAATAAACTGTTGAGTGCCACCAATCTCCTCTCTCTTTATTTCTTCCACTAGCTTCTTTCAACTATACAACTCTTCAGTATTTATCAAAGAAAGTTAAAATACATTCCATGGTACATGCATATCCATGTTTTTCAAGGCAGAATTCATAATAGCCAAATTATTGAATCAGCCCTGATATCTGTTAAGAGGTGAACATATAAATAAAATGTGGTACACACACACACACACACACACACACACACACACACATATTAATATTAGAATATTACTCAGCCATAAAGAAGAATGAAATTATGTCATTTCAGGAAAATAAATGGAACTAGAGGTCACCAAGTTAAGTGAAATAAGTGAGTCTCAGAAAGACAGACATCACATTTTCACTCAATTATGGAAACTAGAAGGGAAATAAAAGATCATTATGAAAGTAGAAGGGAGATCATTAGTATAAAGAAGAACATCTGGAGAAAGGGGAAGAGGAGGGTAAAAGAAGGTGTTGGGAAGTGAAATTAGGTTATATATGAAACCCACTATGAAACCCAAAATGAAACCCACTATTCTGTATAGTTTATTTGTATCATTGAAAAGAAACATTTTCAAAATACTAGGTAAAAGTACAGAGTAATGTGAAAATTTAAAAACAGCAACTATTTCTGCAAATTGAAATTGATAAATTATTAATTTCTCATATTTATGCAACCCATAAATGTTGAAGTGATTTAATTGTATCAGTATATTAATCACAAATACTTATGTACAGGTAGGAAAACTGGGTAACTATGAGAAAACAAATCCCCCAGCAATAATAAAATAAAGTCCAACTAGAAATACTTTTTAGGTTCTCAGGAGACTCTCCTTTGTATTTTGAATGTCATAAACCTATAAATTCATTTGAATAAAATCAATAACTTAAAGAATGAGAATATGACATATATGATTCATTAAAATATTTTATATTTGAAAATGTTATAAAAATAAACACTGGCTATGTGCTGTAATTCTACTAAATGCCAAAAAATTATTTCACATAATCCTCATAACTGTGATGTCAGTATTATTACACTCACTGTTATTATCCTTATGTTAAGGTGAGAAAGCAGAGTATTTGTTTATGATCTATACATGCTTTATATATTCTTAACCAAGGTGGTGGCAGGATAGCATATGGAAACTAGTATACATAGATTCTAGAACTGAATCTTTGGACTGAAAGCCCAAAACGTGAGTCAAACTTCTACTTTATTAAATAGATTAATCTCATGGATTCTGTTACAGTAATAGAAAGCTGACTGACACATCTCATCTGGGGTTAATATCCAGAATGTACAAAGAACTCCTACAACTCAACAAAAAAAAATCAAATTAAATAATAGGCAAAGGACTTGAAAAGACATTTCTCCAAAGAAGATATCAAATTACCAATACGCACGTGAAAATGAGTAATATCACTAATCTTTGGTTAAATATAAATCCAGACCACAAGTAGGTACCACCTTACATACATTAGACTGCCTACTAGCATAGAAAGAGAGAGAAAAAAAGGAGAAAGAAAAAAAAATCCCAGAAAATATCAAAGTGGAGAAATTGGAACCCTTATGCATTGCTAATGAGAATATAAAATGGTGCAGCTATAGTGGAAAACAACATGGCAGTTCCCCGAAAAATTTAAGATAGCGTTAAAAATTATACTTCGGGTATATACCCAAAAGATTTGAAAGCAAGATCTTGAAGAGATGTTTGTTCATACATGTTCATAGCAGCATTGTTCACATTAATCAAAGGGTGGAAGCAATCCAAGTGTCCATCCACGAACAAATAGATAAACAAAATATAAGTCTATATACAATGGAATAATATTCAGCCATAAAAGGAATGAAATTCTGACATATTCTACAATGTGTGTGAAACTCGAGGAATTATGGTAAGTTAAATAACTCAGTCACAAACCATTGAAATTTGTTTTTCAGTCACAAAAAGACAAATGTTGGGTAATTCAACTTATTTGAGGTACCTAGAGTAATCTAATTAATAGAGGCATGAAGTGGAATGGTGGTTCCCAGGGGCTGGGGATGAGGAGTTATCTTGTACCAGGTGTAGAACTTCAGTTTACGAAATGCAAAACAGTCTTGGAGATTTGCCCAAGAGTGTGAATACACCTCACGCTGCTGAATTTAAATTTTACAATTAAGATTACTTTTCAAATTTAAGATATAAAAGACAAATGAAGGTGAGGAAAATGAAGAGGCAGGAAAGATGTAACTGATTCCTCTCACCAAAAGCATCATAGCTTCTCTCCTTGGCAAGACAACAACCGTTCACTGGGTCGGGCACAATGCTACCGTTTGTTTAATTTCATGGATTCTTCAAGGAGAAGATGGAGCAGAATGAATCAGTAGCTATTATAAGTTTAAGAACCACCCTCACCATTTAAAAATACATGTACAACATTTTACAAAAGTACTCATATCCAGTATCACATTGGACCACATAATGACACTATAGAAAGAACAGGAAAGGATGCACAGTTTTTGAAATCTAACAGTAAACCAGGACATTTTTATTTCATTTCATTTTAGATCTTCTGATTCTAATCCTGGAGACCCATATCCTCTTCATCCTAATCCCTCCTCCCTCCCTCATTTAAAAGCCTGATTTAGAGGAAGGGTTCAGGGTCAGGAAAATGATGTAAGACATTGTCCTAAGAATTTAGGATAAGGTCAAACTCCTTCCTTCTCAGGAGCTCTCTCTTACAGAGAGAAAGAGAGAGAGAGAGAAAGAGAGAGAGAGAGAGAGAGAGGTAATTGCCCCAGATTTGACCCAATGGTGAAAAAGGGATCCCCCCACCCTAGGGTTATGAGGATGGCTAAACAGCACCCAACCCTGGACAGATGAGACCGACAGCATTTCGTAAGTTAGGTGGACCCATAACCTGAAGAAAGGAACACCGCATTCCATTCAGGGCCACCCAGGGGTCGCATTTGGGAACAGTGAACACTGAGGGATGTGGGAGGCAAGCTTGTGTAGTAGCAAAAGAGTAAGGTACCCAACAGATGTGATTGGAATGTTTGAATAATTCCAGGAACTGGAAGAAAACTGAAATCTGATGTTAGAACCTATGCCTGGTCCCTTCATAAGGAGGGTAAGTTGGGAGAAATTATCTCCAGAAACAGACTGGGGAGACTGGGGAAGGAAGTTCATGATTAGGTCATTCAAGGCCCTCCCAACTTCACTAAATGTCAAGGCAGTGCCTATCACCGAGCCTCAGTTTTAAACTTTACACTACTGTGTGTGTGTGTGTGTATGCGCGTGTGCACGTGTGTATAAATGTGCAGTTACTGAGTGTTAAAGGAAACAGACACTGGTGCGCAGAAGGAGCTAGCAAAATTGAAGACAGAGCACACCTGCCTATTCCCTCTTTACACCTGGACCAGTGCCCCTTGGATCACAGACGAGTGCTGGGCCATAACCTATTTATCACCTGTCCACAGTGAGGCAAGTACAGAAATCCAGAGTAAGCCCTGAGACACCTTCATATCAGCTGCACACACGTCTAACTCTGCATGATTCTAGGAACACATACAAAGCTAGTACACCCCACCAGACATGGTTTCAAACCAAGGGTTGTTCAGGCATATAACCACCCAAGTTGGTTAACGGGAGTCTTATTTCATTAATGGTTAATTCTGTTCCTGTGCTCCTATCCCCACTCCAATTAAGTATAAAATACACATTTCAAGATTTGATGCCAAACTGTAAAGGCTAGAGACAAGCCCTGCCACCCAGCAGTAAATATTAAGGGAAAGATTTAATGTAAACGGCAGCGTATGGCAGTGCTGATGATTTCTCATAAACTACATGGACTAATTTAGAAAGGGAAAAAAAAGGCAGAGAAGCCTTCAAGGAAGTAATAACCCAGAGGTAAAAAATATTGATTAGGGAAAAATATTATCTTAATCAAAATATGTCTTTTAGCTGGAAGTTGTTTAGACTCCAGAAAGAGGAAACAAAGTACGTTTCTAAGATGTACATTTTTCCTTGTGGTATTCTTTGAATAATGAGTATGGCCATCACTCTTTCTGAGGTCTTTGCTGTATAAATCAAAATAAAGGCCTTAAAATTTCTGTAGGAAACCTTATTTATTAGTCTGATAAACAGTGAGCAATGGTAACTATTTAAAGTATCTCCGTAGATACCTGTGACTTCTGGTATTTCTTGATGATACAGCCTGCATATTTTGCAAGGCTGACCGCACGCTCTATTTTCTTCTAATGAGAGCTTGTTACCTCTGATCTTTTTCATCTGTCTTCAGAGGCAAATGATTCAAAATAACTTGTTCGTGCTGGCATTTGTCTGGTGTTTGAATATCCTTCTAAGTTTAAACTTGCCTTTTTAAACATGACAATTAGAGAATATCTGAATATGTCATGTATTCTTTTGGTTTTCAGGATTTGGTAAATTCAAACTGAATCTGAATCTCCAGAGGTAAGAACTACTTTGAATTCTAAAAATCTACCCAGCTTTTCCTTAATTTTATAATATGTGGCTGTTCTTAAAGTTATTTTTTAATACCAAAATGATATTATGATTTTTGTTTGCCACTTGAACACCAGGAAGTTTATTTATAGGAGATGCTGTCAGCAGGGATGCACAATCCCATTCTGCATTCTGTACACAGAGCAACCGAAGCTGAGTGCTGAGAGATGTGCTAAGAGTAACGTGGGAAAAGCAAAATTAGAACATATTTCCTGACAATTCACTTTGCATCCATATACACAAAGTGAGAAATTGATAAATTGTCCAATAAATTTAGTCATTATAGACCAGAAAATTTAAGTGTAATTGATGATCAATGACCCAAATCATTCAGAGATCCAAGTCCCTGGGAACCTCAAATCTCCATTTCATTTATAAATACTGACTCTCCCTCAGGCCTCCTTCCAGACCTATGCATCTCCTCATTTTGCTCCTGAACACATTTGCAAAACCTTTATGTGTGAGGATAACTATAGCCTTTACTTTTGCACTGAAAGTAAAAAAAAGAAAAAGAAAATCAAAGATTAGTTTGAATCCAATTTTTTTCCCCTCATCAAAATATGCAAAGAGCACCCCCTGTTGGCTGCTAGCAGCAGGCAACTCACAATAGCCTTGTTAGTACACAAAGGAGTAAACCAAATTCCAAAAGAGCTTTGGTAATGTGGACTCCTGTATCAAAAGGGGAAGGGGAAATCAATATTTGCTTAATGGAAAAAAACAACCTTGATAGGGAAGAAAGTTTTATTCTCAAGCTTTAATAGGGTGTTATAAACACTGGGGATGGGAAATTCTCTCTTTTCCTTTCATTTTTTAAAAAGCTTAAAGCTGTATTTATTTTCAGTGTCAGATAAGTAAGAGTTTCTGAAAAGAACAGTGAGTAGAAAAACCTAACACATTTGCTTTTGCTGAGGTCTCACTTGACTTTTTAGGTTGTGCCTTTCTTCTGTTCAGGTCAAAAGCTAAGAAATTCACTGTAAATTCCAGACTTGTCCCATATTTTTAAGTGACCTGGGCATTAAAGGGAGGAAAAATGGTTAGGAGAATAATGCACTAGCACATACACAGAAACACTTTCATTCGGATATCCGAAGGACTGAGTCGACAAAAATAGATTTCTATTATATTTACCATAAAGTATCTTATACTTCCAACCCTTGCTAACATCTGGTTTTACTCATCCATAAGGAAGCATAGTTTTTGTTTTTAAATCCTGTTTAAAAAGTACAATAGTGAATTTGTTAAAAATAACAGGTATTTCACCAATTCTGCCAATAGAGAAATAAGAGGAATTTTTCTCCAAGAAATCTCTGATCTTAGAAAAATTAAATACTCATTTTTTTAAGAGAGAAGGACAGTGAAAGAGAGAGAGACCGATAGAATCAATTTTTATTGAGTTTTTCACATGGCTTTTGTTGCTCTGACACTTAGTTGTGTACGTGGGTTGCTGGGGTTTGATCCCGTGTACTTGCTCATGCCAGGCAAGCACCGTAACCACCAAGCCACTGCTCCAGCCCCTCATGTTTTTACTCACAAGTATCTTTTTGTAATTATAAATTTATAATATCTGATTAGTGGTTGACATGGCAAGAACACTAAACTAACCATAAAGGATCTGTATTCTAATCCTAGCTCGGCTTTTTTCTATTCCTATAGCTGGGCAGGTCATTTAACCTCCGTGAGCCTCAGTTTTCTCATCTGAGAAATGAAAGCAATTGACACGATCATCAACTCCAGATACGTGTAATGTTGATCACATCCTGGATACACTGCCATGTAATTAGTCTGGATTCTGCATGGGAGAGAAACTGATAATAATAAGTTAGTACTGAACTTCTGCTATGTCCCAATTGCTATGAACATCAGTGACTCAGGAATGTGTAGGAGCTCAGCTCCGAAGTCAGAGACTGGATCCCAATCTCACTGCTGCCATTATCCGTGTGTGTAACTGTGGAGAAATCGGTAAATGTTTCTGAAACTCAGATTGCTTGCATTGTTTCTCCCAGGTCACACGAACAGCAAATGGCACAGACAGGATTGGACCACAATCGTGCACTTGAGGACCACACATCTGAAAGTGAAATTGACAAATAAATTGTAGTGCTGTTCAACTTTATTCTTTTATCTTCTATTCTACTCTTTTAAGATCCTTGACTGTTTAAGAGTTCAGACTTTCTCTTGGAGATAAAGGCTTTAGAAGAATATTTTAGATGGAGATAGGTCATGGTTTTGACTAATTCATTAGAGTGCAAAGATCATTTAAAGATCAACCAGATATGATTGTAATACAATGGCATAAATTATGATTGTATTTACTATAGGTATAGACCCAGACAGTATCTGTTACTCTAATGTTGGACAATTGTGTTATGATAGGATGTCCTTAGGGAATAAAATAAGACTGCTCCCTATAGAAACTAGAAATTGGAAACCGAACCTTTATCAGTGGCCACAAATAAACCTTTCCTGTTTTCAGGCATCTCTTCCTTTCTTGGGTCCTAACAAAAGCTTGAAACTGTGTACATTGATGTAGAAATATGGCCTCTGCCAAAGGAGGCAGTTGGGGTGGGGCGGCCAGATTTTGCAGTGGAAAATTCTCTCTTCACTTCCAATCTTGGAATATATCAATGAGAAGAAGTTGCTACCAGAGATGTGAAGAGAATAATAAGGTTAAATTTCTTGTCTGAAAAGTGAGATGTCCAAACAGTACTGCTATAAAGCAAATATAAACCAACAGTGGCATTTTAAGTCCAATATCGAGTCTTTGGCCACCGGGACAACTATGTTCCACTTAATATGACGTCTAACTAGCTAATGAATTGTCCAAATGTGATAGGGGTATGGAAACCTTTGCATGTGATTTTTACTGCGTATAGTTCCTGATTTCTGAATTTTATCCTTTCAAGTTCATTTCTGGACTTAGGGCAAGGAAGAAGTGAGCCTCACTTATTATGAACACTAGTTGTAGTGATTATAGCTTTTCTTAATTTTGGTATTATAGCTTTTCTTAATTTTGGTCTTGGGTTCATAAAAGCCTTACGATCCATGAAAAGATCTCTCTGAATCTACAGACTGGAAAGCATGTAGAATAACTATTGTCCAGATGAGTCATTTGGCTATTATTAAGATGTGGTTCTTTTAGTTATTAGCTTTTCCTGGAGCACGTTTCCCAACTAGAATTCTGTATTTGAAAGTGTTGTCTTTGGAATGTTACATAATCTTTTCAAAATAGTATGTCTTCTAAGAAACTCATTCCTTTTATGGATTAGGAAGCTGGGTAACTTCCCTAATAAGGGCAGACCCTTCCTCCAGGAAAGATGTTAGTTTCCATTTTAACTACCCAGGCAGGTGGTGGCCCAGTTTTTAATTCCTTGAAACCTACAAATACATTCTCTACCCTGGAAGAGGCTCTTAACTCAAAATATTTCTTTAGAAAGACTCACTGAGAAGAAGTATAAGGGAAAAAACCACCACAAAGCCATGCTCTTAAGCAGTCTTTTTCAAGCACCACTTAATGGTGTTGAGTTGAACTGAAGAGATCAGGATTTACGTCTGACGTAGCCACTCTGCAGCTCTATAACCAAGGATGGTCCAAGGGTGAGCACCGGGAACTCTGGGCTCTGGGTGAACCTCAATTATTGAAAGGACTTGGGGAGTAAGACAGGAAATTGGAAGGTCAGGTTATTTCTATGAAGAGAAGAGAATTGATACCAGGGACAGAATGGAAATTGTAATGAAGGAAGTCACCATGTGGTTGGCAAAGCAGTGATTAGAGGAGTCAGACACTGAAGGACAATTTTATCAATAAAGTGTGCATGTGCATTGGGGGGGCACTAATCTATCAAGGGCTTTTATGTGCATCATTTATTTTAACACTGTAACTAATGCCAAAATTTACCCTTCAGGAAATATAGGAAAACTTGTTCATTGATCCAGGCGCATTGAATATGTTTTTATGCAATATAATTCTTGAAAATTATGATAATGCAGGGAAAATTTCTAACAACCACAAAAAAAATTATCAAATGATAGAATGGAAAAGGCCTAGGGAGGCCACACAGGTAAAACCTATTCCACGAGTGCTCTAAACTTTACACCACTTTCGGAGGCACTGGGATTGGTTTCACACGTTTCTGCACCCCCTGCCACCAGGTGAGCGAGCCACAGGAGGACAGGGGATCTTGGATTGTCAACTTTGTACTAACAGTGCTTAGCATTCATTGGGAAGTCATAAGCTTTGATCTTTAGTTCACTCTACCTCCTTCATGTTCTCCTAAACCCCAGGCAATTAAAAGTGAGAAACCTAGATTTTGCATTTCTGCTGTGCCATTCTTTTCCTGAGGAGATGAATAAAGAATGCTAAGCCAACTGAGGAAAAGGCAAAAGATAGAAGAATTGGTGTGGAAGAAGAGGAAGGACATATGAATCAATACTTTAAATATTCTTTAAGTATTTGATCCTGTATCTGGAGTCACATTTTCCCTCAATTGATAGAAAGGAGACTGAAGATAACCTTTATTAATATTTCCACTATGGATGCAGGCCTGAGATTTTCCCTCTCACATCATAAATACCAAGACCTTTGTGTCCATCTACTTTACCATATTAACAGGACTCTTCCACCTGGAAAATGATAAAATTCATTTTGAAATAATTTAAAGAAAAATAAAATTATATTGTCTACGTGCTGGGTAAATTTATTACATTTAGATTCTTCACAACTTGACGCAGTTGCTCCCAGGGTTCCTTCTGTCCCTTGCCATTCCTCAGAAGAGCCTGGCTTCGTTATTTAATCAGCTTTTCCCCATACCTGCAAGATGGCTGTGAACAGTCCAGATTTGTATCCTCCCATCTTGGTGACCACCCCCCAAAAAAGCCACCTTCCACACTCATCCCTTCAGGAGAAGTATTGACCAGTTCACCTGGAGTTAACAGTCAGTCTTCTTTACCAAGAATTATTGGCCAAGGGGAAACATATTAAAATTGTCCCAGCTTGCTCACATGCACGTCTGAGAGCTAAAAATGGTAAGAAATCACTGTGATTGTACCCCACCGGGAACACCTAGAGACTAAAAGAAATAAAGGCTAGGAAAAGGTTCTATAAAGTTAAAAAAAAATAGAGTTACACCTATCTATTTAACTTGTTTTACTATTTTCTTATTGTCAAATGCTTTTCAATTTGTAGGTTGTACCCTCATTGCAGATTATGAAATCAACTTAACTAGACATCAAAATATTGGAAAATAGAATAAAACATTTCAGTGAGGCACACATCACTTTCACTAAAGGTATCAATCATCTTTCTGCTGCTGTGACAAAATGCCAGAGAAAAATCAACTTAAAAGGAGGAAACAATATTTTGGCTCATGGTTTCAGAGGTTTCAATCCATGATTGCTTGGCCATTTTTTGTTTGGTCTATACAGGCAGAACATCAATGAGGGGAACATGTGGTGGAATAAAGTTGCTCACTCATGGTGACCAGGAAGAAGAGAGAGAGAGAGGAGAGAGAAAGATGGAGAGAGAAGGAGAGAGAGAGGGAGGAAGGGACTGGGGATCCCAATATCTCCTACAAGGGCATGCAACCAATGACCTTACTTCCTTGGGCTAGGCCATTCCACCATCTCCCAATAACACCGTAGGGTTGTGATCAAGCTTTTGACACATGAGTCTTTGGGGGACATTTAAGGTTCAAACCATAGACAAGAGTATTATTTAATGGAAATTTTGCTTCAGGTGTGTGTGTGTGTGTGTGTGTGTGTGTGTGCATACTCTCCTCATACATATATTATTTGGTTATGAAGTAAAGTGAGTCTTATTAAGAGAAATAGAAAGTAAAATAAAACAAACAAATGGAAAGCTTTCAGATACACCGAGTTGAGCCACCTAGCTGTAACACTTTCAAGCACACTCTTATTTGGAATATGAAATGAATTCTACTCAGTTCTTATTTGATTTCCTTTAAGAAACCAAATTTTTTCTCCATATTTAATGAGCTTATGCCAATAGGTTTCTGAAGCCATTGGCCAGGAAAACAATGAAACAAAATTTCCTATGAGTATAACAAGTGTCCACAGTTTGAATGTTCTAGAGTTAGTGCTGTAAACTCAGAAACCCTCAGAGGAAATCCACACAGATGGGTGTAGAATCACCTAATAGCAAACTTTACTAGAAAGTGCAAGAATTGGAGGGAAAGCAGTGTCAGGGTTACGTGTCTTTCAGAAAAGCAGGACACTAATTTGCAAAGATTCAAGAAAACCAGTTCCAAGAATCAGAGTTGTTTTGAGGACTAAGTTATTTTTATTTTATAACTTGCCAACGAAAGATATTTAGTAAAATATTGCTATTTTTAACATTAAATAATAGCCCCTGGAAGGTAAAGAATGTTATCGCAGGCAATATTAGTCGAACATTTAAGAAATAATAGCCCAGTGGCTTCAAAAATCTCCAGTATTCCAGGATACCAAATTCCTTTCGAAGGACAAGACCATTCTGTGTTTTCAAAAAACATTGTAGCTTCATGGTAACCAAGTATAGATAAACTAGCAGCTTGCACAGCCTGAAATCCTAGGAAATTAGCAACAAATCCAAATTGGAAATAGAAAGTATACTTGCTTTGGAAGAGATTAGTAGACAATTTTTATTTCTGTAATTAAGGCAAAATTGAATGACATTTCTGAAACCTGAGGCTCTATCAACCAAGTGTGGGAGTGGAATGAGGAATTTATTTTTTATTTTTTATTTTTATTTTTTTAAAGAGAGAGAGGGACAGTGAGAGAGGCAGAGAAAGAGAGAAACAACTTTATTTAGTTTTCACATGGCCTTAGTTGCTCCAACGCTTAGCTGGGTACGTGGTGCTGGGGTTTGAACCCAGGTCCTCGTGCTTGCCAGGTAAGCACCGAAACCGCTGAGCCACCGCTCCAGCCCCTGGAATGAGGAATTTAAGCACATTGAAATTCTTTTAGATGAATTGAAAGTCTAAAAATTAGAAATGGTGGGAAAGATAAGCACACCAAGTGATTTTGTGTTGCTGGAGGAGGATGTGGAAGAGGAAGTGGTGGCATATGAAGCTGGAGAGGTGGTGAATTTAAATCAATTGGATTTTATCCCAATAGCATTGGAGAGCCATTGAAAGGCTCTAAAATATCACCCTATATTTGCAGTTTGAATAAGTGGAGAGAGACAAGGATGGACGCAGAGGGATCATTAGGTGGATGTACAATATTCTAAGTGGACTGAATTAAGAGAGGTACAAGAGGGATAGAGAGAAGGGTACAGAGAGAAATAACAGGTTGGATTACAAAACTTGGGATCTAGGAGTATGAAGAAAGGAAATGAATCAAGGAAAACCTCTAACCTTCTGACTTAGCATTACTATGATTTGGATTTTGTTTGCCCCCTCAAAGGTTCAGTGGTAGAAGCTAGGTCCCCAACACATGGATACCGATGTGGTATTGTCTGATGGGAGATTATTATGGGGGCACTATTGTTGGAAAGAATAGTAGGGTCTTGTGGGAGTGGGTCAAGGCTCATGCAACTGCATTGCTTCTTGAGAGAGTAGGTTGCTTTAGGCCTTTAGCTCTTGTTTCAGGCCACCCCACACGCTTGGTCCCTACTGCTCATAGATGGTTCACTTTCCCCATCTCTACCTTGTTGCAACACAGCCAGGAGGTCCTCACCAGACACCAGCACCACGCTGTTTGAACTTCCAACCACCAGAATTGAGAACCAAAATAATCTTCTTTTCCTGATACATTACCCACCAACAGATATTCTGTTATAGCCACACAAAACAGACTTAAAATAGGCGTACAGGTGGTGCCAGTCACGGGGAAAGAAAAGTCAGGAGGAAGAAGTTTTAGAGCAAGTTTATGGGTTCAGTTTGGGCTATATCATCAACAAGGGAAAAAGGAAACTAGAAAACTTACACTAAACAATGGTAGTAATCAATTTGAGTCTCTGAATTTGGCTGAATATTCTTAAACTTTGCATTTGTTTACTCTACATAGCTATTCTCATAGAACGTGTTCAGAAGAATGATTTTTAACCTTTGGTTTATGGGTTTACCCCTACTACATGGTAATTGTTAGAAGAGTAAATGAGTAGCACATGCCTTTTGAATAGTAGTATTCTAAATAAAATTGTACGATAATATACTTTTAATATTTCTGTGTCAGGACCTTATACACACTTCATTCATGATTTCTAAGAATTTCACTAAGCTTAGCCCAATTCACAGAATGTGGTATGTGCAGATTAAAAAGAAGAAGAAGAAAATAAAAGCCACTACTGTAGTACAAAATGACTTTTGGGGTTTGTAGATATACTCACCAAAAGCATTGATTTGATAGTCATTTGCTACAATGTGCCACCTGGAGCACAGCTTATAACTGTAACCAGTGAATCCTTTCCTTGCTAAGAAGCCACACCAGGTCTGCAAAGATGATCACTATTAAAGTCTGAGTATTTTCTTTAATCCTAAAGTTTAGCATAAACACCTTAGATAATATTTGCACATCGTGGCTCAGAGTGCAAACCTGGCCATATTTTAGATCATCAGAAAGAAAAAAACCTATAATTTATTTCAGTTTGTTAGTAAAAGAAAGAAAAGTTCCAATCATTATAAGATGAGAACTCAAAGATGGTAGAAATTCAATGCTCTGAGACTACCTTTTTTAGGAAGGGCTGTTTGGTAAAGTTGTACCTAAGCTTTGGTTGTTTAGTGCTTCAAACCTTTCTGTTGAAAAGCAAGAGACTTCTCTCCCAACAAATGCCTCTGAAGCAAGAGGAGTTGTGATGATGTTAACTCAAAGAATATTTGTTACAATGGGACTACTCAGATGGCATCACAGGCCGGTGTAGACTGTTTGCCTGGTTGGCCTCAGGATTTTCCTGAATACTCTCTCCTGCGCAGCTCTCTCACCTCCAGATTAACCAGAGATGGGAACCCAAGGCTAGATAACTGAGCCAATATCTTGTGTTACAGTATTTTCTAAACTTGAAATGGCCTTTCAGAATGGCTCTGGGCCATGAATGCGGCTGATTATTCATCTGAAATCCAACAAGGAAGGCATGATAAAATCAGTCAATGGTTGAAATTCAGCTAGTGTTCAGCCTTTGTCAGTGCCACATGCAACTGAGGGAACATATCAAAGAAATGTGGGAATGACAATTATATGCATCATCCAAAGAGCAGAGAATTCAGTGCTGTTTCTATCTATTCTGAGATACCTTTCCTTAATCCCTCAGGTCTGGGAACCAAGACGGTTTCCCTGGTTACCAAAGCCCACTTACTAGAGCAAAGGGCAGGGAAGATAGGACATAAAGATTGCTTAGAGGAGAAAGCCAACTCTGTGTGTGTGTGTGTGTGTGTGTACACATCAGTTAGGGCTCTTTGTTACTATCAGGGAACTAATTTGAACTTGTTTCAAGAAAGATGGTTCTTATAATATTTAGCAGAATCCAAATATCATGAAATAGTTTGACCTGTTTCAGTCTTAATTCCAAAAATCTCAGGAAGGGATAAATATCCATACACTGTATGTAGTAAGAGGAGGGGCTTTGTAAGTACCATGTTCATGGTGGGCTAGGGACATAGGGTGGTAGGAGATAAGTCCCAGGAAAATGGTCTTGGACAAAATATCATAAATAGTTAAAGTGGAATTTCTGTACAACTACATCTTCCCAGCTAGAACAAATAGGCTTGGGATGGGGAAAACCAGGAGCAGCCTTAGTAGAAAGAGGCCTGGCACATGTATCAACTCATGATAGGACACTATTTTCTTTCTCCATGGTCAATTCTACTTGAAAGACCTTTCCCCATTTTCCTTTCCATTCATCTGCTCCAATGACAGGCATTGAATCCCAGTGAAAAAAGGGGAGGTGTCTCCAGAGGGGATCAGAGAGAAGGAGTAGGATCTGGCTTGTGAGAACAACAAGGCCAAACATCCCCGTGTGAAGTAGGATCTGTAGATACTGGAGTGAGGGAAAGGCATGCGCAAAAGAATGAGCATTTCAGATGGCCTGAAGAGTCATTTATAGGTCAGAGAAGCTCATGATATTAGCTGTGGTTATTAGGCCTTTGGTTCTGGTACTGCCACACACATATTTTTCTTTAATAACTGTTAAATCAGATAGAATACAATATCCTCCAGTATCCACAGTGGATTGGTTCTAGGATCCTTATAGATACTGAAGATCTCTGATACAACCATTTTTTAGTCAACTTTTTCACTGCTGTGACCAAAACACCTGACAAGAACAATTTTATAAGAGAAAGTTTATTTGGTGCTCACAGTTTCAGAGTTCAGTCCATAGAAGGCCAACTCCATTATTCTGGGCCCAAGATGAGGCAGAACACCATGGGGGAAAGGGTGTAGCAGAGGAAAGCAGTTTAGGATATGGTGCCAGTAAGCAGAAAGAAAGATTAAACTCTGCTTACCAGGGGCAAAATATATACCCCAAAGGGAGCCCGCCACCCCTGTGACCGCTTCCAGCCATACCCTACCTGCCTACAGCTCTCACCCAGTTAATGCATTCAAGTAGATTGATGCACTGATTAGGTTAAGGATCATATAATTTCATCATTTCACCTCTAAATTTTCTTGCCTTGTCTCTCACATGAGCTTTTGAGGGACATCTCATCTTTTTTTCTTGGTACCAGGGATCAAACCCAGGGGCATTTAACCACTGAGTCACACCCCCAGTCATTTTATATTTTATTTTAAGATGGGGTCTCACTAAATTGTGTAGGGCCTCTCTAAGTTGCTGAGGCTGGGTTTGAACTTGCGATTCTCCTGCCTCCGCCTCTTGAGTTGCTGAGATTACAGGTGTGTACCACTGCGACCTGCAGTGACAACTCATATCTGAGCCATAACATTTTGCCCCTGGCCTCCAAAAGTTCATGCCCATTTCACAATGCGAAATATATTTAGTCTATTTCCAAGAGTCCCCATAGTCTTAATAGTCAAGGATTGTACAAACGCCAAAGCCCAAAGTCTTCTCTGAGAGTCAAGGCAAACTCTTATCATGAACCCCAATAAAAATCAAAATCAAGTTACATATATCCAATATACAAAGGCACAGAGTAAGCATTTCCATTCCACAAGAGAAAGTAAGGGCATAGAAAGAAGGGATGAGACCAAAGCAAGCCTGAAATCCAGCTAGGCAAACAAGTCCTGTAGCTCCATGTCTAGCATGTGGGGCACAGAGCACCTAATGTTCTCTCCAAATGGCTTGTGGGCACCCCTATTGCCTTACTGGTTGCAGCCCACCTAGCTTCTCTCTGTTTCCTGATTGTCACATCCAGGGTTGCTTTCCTGCTCCACAGGAGCAGGAAAAGACCTGCTTCAGGTCTTTGGTCACAGCAATGAAAAAGCTTACTAAAATAGTCCCTTATATAAAATGGCAAATCATTTGCATATAATCTACATACATCCTCTTGTATACTTTAAATCATTTCTTTATTACTCATGATAATACATTATAAATGCTATGTAAATAGTTGCTATACTATAAGAGTTACAAGAAAAAAGTCTTTACATGTTCAGGACAGACGCAAACCTTTTTTCTTTTTGAAATATTATGTATTTGAGATTGATTAAAACTGCAGGTGCAGAGCCCCAACTGTACCACACGGGAATCTAATGGGATATACCTAAAGCTGCAGGGCTGGCCTCATTTTTGTGTGTAATGTCATCCTATCTGTTCGTATAGAACTTCCTTTTTTCTTTTGTTGTCCTTGGTGTGCTCCCTTTATGAAGGTAAACTTCATATCAGTTCCTCCTTAAAGTAAAAATTGAAACACTCTAAACCTTGTTTCGGGTTGAATTTTCCTATACTAACAGTGTCATAAATGTTGGATAAGCTCCCTGGTTGTCACAATCCAGCCTTGCCAGTTCAATAAATGACTGGAATACAGCAGAAACACAATGAAAAAAACCCTGTAGTGGTTAAATTTGGGTGCTTTTTGGTTTGTAAATTAATGTTTGAGTTAATTCCAAACTATTAAATCAACATCATTAGTGTTTTAATTTTATTTACTTACTTTTATTGCAATGATATTTTCTACTGTTTTTATATCATGTATAGATTCAACTACATTGTGGATTAAATAGCTCCTTGGCTAAGAAGCATGTATATTACTGTTTATACAAAAAGTGACTATTAAGTTTTAATGAATTAACAAAATAGCTCTGCTAACATCTAAACAATTGGGAACTGCCATTGCTTTCATGTGACAGTTCTTCCTCTTTCTTCTCTTTTCTCTTCTTCTTTTTGAATTTTTCATCTTTTTTATGTTTGAAGGATTTAAGATATGTGAAAGAGAAAGGCTGTTCTTTGACAAACAAATTTTGAAGTAGAACTCTTGATGATAAATGGACCTTGTTTCCCAAATTATATTTAGATCTAATAGCAGGATGTATTTAAGCATTTCACTTTAAAATTCTGATGAAAATGAAAGTTTTTCTACAAAATAATGCATTTTTTGGCACAGATAAACACCTGGATCCTGAGCAGATTAAATTTATGTTTTAAGTTAAAAAATTAGTTTTGTACTTTTCTGTCAAAAATACGAAAAAAGTTCAGTAAGTGGATTTCACATCAGCAGTTTTATGTCTGGAAAAAACTCTGAAGATCTTTGAAATATTAATTAATAACACATATAATAGGAATCCAAAGGATGAATCAAAAATTTTCTTAATTATTCAAAATCACCACATTACAGTATTTAATAGTTTTTTTTAAAAGGCATCTTTGATATTTTAAAAAGAACTTTTATGACAACTTCAAAGGATTCAATAACAAGCTATTACATTTCAACACATTTTTCTTTTTTTTTTTTTAAATAGAGGGACAGTGAGAGAGAGAGAGAGAGAGAGACAGAATCAATTTTGTTCAGTTTTTCATGTGGCTTGCTCTGAGACCCCACTGTGTATCTGGTTCTGGGGTTTGAACTCACATACTTGTGCATGCCAGGCAAGTGCCATAATCGCCGAGCCACCGCTCTAGCCCCTCAATATATTTTTCTAAGGAAATATTTACAAATTGGACAGTAGTATGTTAATTAGATATATTTGAAGAACACAACAAAAAATGTTTATGAAAATGATGAATTTTTTTCATAGAATGCAATTATATATACTATTGAAATAATGTTTTAGTATACTATTTTATTATGTTATTGGAAAATGAAATTAAAATGTGACTAACTGAAGAAAGCAGATGGCAAAACTTGATAATGTGATTTCTTGTTGGGGAAAGATTCTATAAACTCAGAGAAAGACAGAGGGGAAAGGAAGAAGGGTAGGAAGGGGAGAAGAAGAGGAGAGAAGAGAAAAACATATCCAGTGATGATGACTTGAATGGAGAAATTATTGATAGCTCTTGAATTTTATTATATACATTTATATTTTTCTAATTATATATTATGCGATTTTTTCTGGAATTAAAGAAATGTCCTTTAAAAAATCTAATTCTCTTGCTCAGGGCTGTAGTTTTGATCTTAAGTGCCCCCAAAGACCCATGTGTTAAAGGATAGGTCCCCAGAAAGACAATGTTGGGAGGTGGTGGAACCTTTGAGAACTGGGGCCTAGTGGAGTGTCTTTAGGTCATTTGGGGCAATCCCTTGAAGAAAGTAGGGTACCTTGGCCCCTGTCCTCTTCCTTTCTTTCACTATACAGTGAGGTGGGGGATTTGCTCTGCTGCATACGTCTGCCTTGATATGTTGCTCTGCCACAGGGCCAAAAGCAATGGGGCCAACTGATCATGGAGTAGGACCTCCAAAACTCTGAGCCCAAATCACCCTTTTCTTAGGCTTTTTTTTTTTTTTTAGTGATGGAAGGGAAATTTCCAATAAGCTGTGTCTTGAAATGACATTTAGAATGCTAGAAGATAACAGGCTTCAGTGAGTACAATTTTTGGAACACGAAATTGAAAAATAAACAAAGGCTTTCCAACATTGTTAACATTGTTATTTTTGCTATTTAGGAGATAAAGTTAATTAAAGAAAGGCTAACATTGGCGCTTGTAGTCAGTAGTGTCATCTGGAACAATTTTGCTTGTTACTGGCTGTGAGGGAAGACCTATAGGCTAAAATGATAACAATCTAAGAAGGCATGGAAGCTAAAGATTGGGAAAAGAATCTATAAAGAATATAAAGCTAAATTTTTAACCTTTATCTTTCCAGTTTCCGAAATTTAGAAATATTATTTTGAATGGAAAACATTGAATCCAATTAACATTGTTTAAAAATGAAATGAGTTTATTATCATGAATAAAAGGCTGTAATTTATTGAGTTAGTGTGTTAACTTTTCATTGCTGTGAACAAAGTGCCTGACAAGAATGACTTAGTGGAAGAAATGATTAATTTGACTGAATTTCATGTTCAGCCTGCTCCAAGGCTTAAACATCAGGGCAGATGGGCATGGCAGAGGAAAGCTGCTCAGCACTAGGCAGCCAAAGGGTGGGGCAGGCAGAGGTGGAGAGAGAAGTCTCTGACAATATACAGTTCCCAAGGGCATGCCCTCAGTGACCCCCTTCCTCCAGCCATAGTTACCTTCTTACAGTAACCACCCTATAGTCTATTCAAATTATTAACCTATCAAATGGATTAATCCACTAATTAGGTTACAACTCTCTTGAGCCATTCATTGCCCAAAAGCCCCCCTCTGAACCTTGCTGCACTGGGGACCATGTTTTCACCACACCAGTTTTGGGGGGACAGTCCAGATCTAAATCATAACAGTAAACTGTTCACATCGATACATCAAACTTATGAGACAGATCTTTAAAACCAGTGAACCACTCTACAAATAGAAGTCATTTGCTCTAGTTTCTGAAGTCCACCAGAGTTTTTGGCTCTAAAAATAGAATAAGAAGTTGAATCTTACCTTTACATACATAGCTTAAAGCTGGTAGGGGTGAACTGATGATGTGCTTGAAAGAAATAGGTGATTTAACATAGAATCAAGGACTGTGAAGATGGACAATTTTCAATTTTAATCCATATTCTTATTACCGAGAAATGTTACTAAAATTCAGATACTTGTTCAGCAGGTCTCTCAAAGTACCCAGAATTATTCATTTCTAACAACTCCATGGTGGTCTGTGGAGTGCACTTTGGATTGCAGGAGGCTACAGGATCTTCTAGGTAAGGAAAATCCAAGCTCCTTTCATAGGAGAAAACTTGGGACTTGGAGGTCACATGTGCATTTAATTCTATGCACAGACCCAACATGAACCTGCTAGTCTGTAGTTAGTAGATTTTTATTTTTGAGATATATGTATGTATGTATATATATATAGATATTCTTTTACAGGTATATATGATGTAAGCATATACAATGACAAAAGCATGGAGTTTAACTTGTTCTAATTCAGTCTCCAGTTTTTCCCCTTCCTCTCCCTTCCTTCTATTTCCTGTTGTTTTTAAATATACATGACAATAGGGTAAACATTAACATTTTATAAAAGCATGCAGTAAAACATAGTCTAATTCAGTGCCCAGTGTTTCCTCTCCCACTCCCCATTCTCTTTCCTCTACTGATCTTAGTGTAATTTACTAATAGTTTTTTTAATTTAGTGACTTATCGATATCCATGTTGATGAGAACAGTTAGTAGATTTCATCTCTCCATATCAGTGACTCTTTTTACTTTTTCAGACTGTGTAAAAGAAACAGCAAGGGATGCAATGCTCATATCTTCTTATAATCAAGGTAGTACACTGAGTGGGGAACAGACCCGGACTCCTGATTGAATGAGTAGAGGAGAATCCGCAGCAAACTTTGAATATTCTTGATTCCAGAAAAGTAGAGAGGCCAGGAAGGCTGCGTGAATGGGTGGCCTCCAGCTCTGCTTTCTTGGACCACCACTGTGTTTTCTCCATCAGAAGAGCTCCCCAAGCACAAGTGTGCGGCAAATGAGACGAGTCCTTCGGACAAATTTTGGAGAATACTCAACAAGGGAACTCTAGCTATCAACTCTAGCTGCCAAAAAAAAGAAAAGAGCAAAATTAGCAACCACATCAGGAATCAGCAGCCTTGACGAGGGGCTGATTTGCAGGACATCCTTCGTTGAAGGCTTTCAACTGGCCCTACCCCTAATTCTATCATCAACACAGGGCCAGGTTGCAAGGGTCTGGGAGAAAATATAGCTCAAGCCAGGTGCGGGTAAGAGCCCTGCCATCTAGAAGAAAGAGAAGTCAGGACCTGTCCAGGTTGTGGAGCTCTCAAAGATTTTAGGGACCACATACTGCTTTGGGGAAAGAAAAGCAGAATTTTGGGAGAATAAGAAAAAACCTAGTTCTGGATTTCAGTGGCAATTTTCTCAGTATTTAATCACTCTTTCTCTGGAGGTGCTGCTGCCTGACTTCTTACCAAAATAAAATTGAGCAATAAAACAAAAGCACCCTGGAGGAAAGACAGTGGTAATAATCTTTTTTCCTTCCTTATCCTGATCACAGTTATGTTTCACCAAAGCAGAGGAGATTGCCAATTTGAAGAGGCTGTAGCCCTTAGAAGTTTCTGGGTGGGTCCAGTTCATAATGGAAAAAGGGAAAACTTACAGTTTGTGAAGAAAGTCAGAAAAATAGAACAAATAGGCTTATTTATATTTCATGGAGAATGGACTGAGGGATTCCACACCATCTTTGGTCTATGCAAAGGTTTTCTGGGAGTTGGAGTCAATCGAGAGCAATGTTTGGTCCTGGGCTACTTTGCAGCAGATCTAGAAAACTCTTGGATTGGACAGGTTGATATTTAGGGTATTGGGTACTTGCCTATGGATATTCAGATGCCCTGGTGTTGGTCCATTGTCATTGCCTTGTGGCTGATTACCAGATGGAAGATTGACCCCAACAAGGTCTGGAGGATGTTTGGGCCCTTGGGAAAAGACAAATGTCTGAAAGATGACATCACCCTAGCTTCTGGGCCATTGAGGAATCATGGATCAAAAATTGACAACTAGACTTGGGAAAGCACAGAATGCTGAGCCTATGACTTCCTATCAGGTCAGAGTAGAGTCAATGTGGCACAGGGAGTTACAAAGGGTACCAAGGCAGTCTCCTTTGAGCTGCCATTTGTGATGCCCTCTGCTAGTTACCAACTTCTCAAGTGAATGGAAAGTAGACAAGGCAGTGTCTTTGCACAAAATACTCCAGATTCCTGAGGATTAGGAAAGAGTTCATAATGTCCAGAAACTCAGACCATCAGTTATTCCCAAAGGAATAGGTCAATCAGCTCAATCAGTTATTCCCAAAGATCAAAGTAATGTAGTGTTTTTACAAATGTTACCAAGGACACATTTATATTCTGTCTTGAATACTTACCTATAGATGGTCCTCAGCAAAAGTTTAAAAATAATTAAACAATAGTAATCGATTTTTTTTTGTTTTCACATGTCAGATGTTAAGCAAGCAGTAGGAGCTAAATGTTTGTTGGAGTGCAAGTTGTTCTCTGACTCTCCATTGCAAGTGTCACTTTATATTCACTTAAAATAATTTTTAAAAGGGGTGCCTCACTGTAATTCTAGCCACTCAGGAGACTGAGGCAGGGGATCACAAGTTCAAGCACAGCCTCAGCAACTTAGTGAGGCCCTAAGAAACTTAGCATGAACCTGTCTCAAAACAAAATATAAAAAGGGCTGGGGATCTGGCTCAGTGGTTAAGTGCCCCTGGATTCAATTCCCAGTACCAAAAAACAAAACAAAAACAAAAACAAACAAAAATACTTTTTAAAAAAGAAGGGCAAGAATTTAAGACTAGTTATCATTTAATAATTACAGCAGCTTTGGGTTCAGAAAAGGCTAAATTCTAATCCTAGTTCTGCCTCTTACTAACTGGGAACACAGTGCTACAGTGTTCTACAAATGAGGTTAATAGGGATTTCCGGGAGGATTAAAGGAGATCATTCATGCAAAGTTCTAAATCCAGGGTCTAATGTATAGTAAGTGTTTAGTAAATACTATAATAACCATAAAAACTAGAACAACAATAAAATAAATCATGCCATTGACAATGCGTTCATATTCTCCTAAGCAGGAATCCCTCGAGTTTGCAGAGCTTGAGGTCAAACCAGTTTTCCACGCTAGAGGTCGGACGGCTCAGGTGCGGCTAGAACTACATTTCCCAGCAGGCCTCGAGGCCGCGTCCGGGGTTCTCGCATTTCCGGGTGTGTCATGTGACTCTCCGGCCGCACCATGGCGGAAGCAGAGGAGCAGGTAAAAGCGGCAAGCGCTAGGTCAGGGCACTCGGGACCGGGAAACTAGATTGAGGAGGTGAAGGGCCTGGAGAGGGGCGTGTTGGTCTGCTGGAGGGTGAGGCGAACCCAGGCAGGGCGAGGATGGGCGGCGAAAGTTCTTTCCCGGGAGTAGAGAGCGGGGGTGGCGTCTGCCCCTTGCAGGACTCCGGGTGCTCCAGTGAAGCGCGCTGACACACCCCCGGGTTTCGGGAGCGATGATCTAGGCTTGGGCCTTTTTTCTGTGGCTTATGCTCGGTAAAATTTTGGTGTAATAGCAGGCCAGGGTACCTCAGGAACTGGGTGCCTATGGGAGGCCTAAGAGAGGTCAGGTGGCAGAAATTAAGTTGCTTTCCACTGGAAGTAGTAGAGTGAGAGGTAGGAGAGAGAAGGTGATGAGTTTTGTAGGTGTTAGATTTAGGTACAGAGCGGAGGCACTGTTGCTGCGCAGCAAGGATTGTGGGTACCGATCCGGGAGCAAAAATGCCTAGGCTTCCAAAGCTAGTTACTGTTCTTAATGAATGTGTGACTTTGAGCTGTTTAACTTTCAGATATACAGTGGAGATAATAATTGCAACGTCCTCAGAACGTGGGTCAAGATGGAATGAGTTAGTACACAAAGTTAAAATGCCTAGAACTTTTGGGCTCATTAAAATGGGATTGTATGTTGCCAGCAATGACATCAGGTGGCAATGTCCAGTTAACACCTGGCAACGCGGTGCTGGAGTTTGGGGTAGATATTAATGACGAGAACATGCATTATTTTCATATAGCAGTAGTGGTAGGTGTATACACATTAGATGAAAAGACAAAATCAAAATGACAAAAAGAGAAGACGACCTAGGCTGGAATTTGGGAGCAGTCACTTAGATATCTATTTCCAGTGACCTTGCAGTTTGATACTGTTTTTCCTCACAAAATCACAAGGGCATCAGTTGCTGTGATGCCTGTAAAAAGTGATGTGATGATGAGCTGTTTGGTTTCATAAAATACATTGACCTGGTTCAGTAATTTAATTTTTACTGTTTGCCTCATACTTTCATTTCATAATGAAAAATTTCCCTGTATATATTTTATATATTCCGATAAGTAAGAAATTTGACTAGGCATAAATATGACTTGGATGTTCATTGTGATGACAAAAGCATCTCTTACATTTAGGCTTTCCTTTTCCATTCTGTGTAGGTCAAAGGAAAACACTTATTAAGAACACTTAACGATTTTCATTGTTCTGTTTGATTAGTGTTGTGATTGTCATTCACTTTGTTAATCTTAGTTTCATGTTTGAACTATCGTTGTTCTGGGGTTTGACATAAAATGAAAGATTTAAAAAAACCACGTTCCTTAATTTCTTAGAAATGGTATAAGAGAAATGGTTTACCACTGTTTTGAACAAGTATAGTAATGCTATCTCATGTAAAAATCTTATATACACAGAAAGTTAGGAATATAATAAGAGTGTTTCACATTTGTACAATATTTTCAGATTAAAAAAAAAAAACCTTCACATCAACTCCTCCCTGGATCAATTTTCTTTGCAGTAATACTCATCACCATTTGACATACTGAGTTTAAAATTTTCTGTTTATTTTTTCTTTCCGAAAGAATTCTGTAAGGTAAATGTTTATTCTAATATATGTCAGAATAGCCACTTCCTGTTTCAAGCCTTTCAGTGGCTTCCTGTCTTCATGTTGAGGAAAGGACAATGTCCTTATAGTAGACTGGCTCCCTGTCAGGACCTTATCCCAGCCACCCCGTTCTTTCTTTGATCTCATTTTCCATTATGTTCCTCCTTCCCTTCTATCACCTCATATCAGCCAAATTGTCTTTCTTGTTCCTTCAACAAGCCAAGCATGTTCCTAACTCAGGGCCTTGCTCATGCTCTTTCTTTAGGATTCCTGATATTCACAGGATTTTCTCTTTCACTTCCTTTGTGCCTTGGATTAAGTGTTCTTTTTGACTGAGACCTTCCTTGACATTCTTTGAAATCTCCTCCCCGCATTAAAATTCTTTGCAATAATTCTCATCACCATTTGACTTACTGAGTTTAAAATTTTCTGTTTATTTTCTCTGTATATTTCTGCATACTATATTAGATCATAAGCTGCAATACAAGGATTGGTTCATGTCTGTATGCTTGATAGTAGAGTAGTATTAAGATTTAATATGTGTTAATAGGTTGAATTTTACAGTTAAGCCAGTTGAAATCTAGTCAACTTGAGGAACTTTCTCAAATGAACTTTCTCATCTATAATAAATTTTTAGTCATCTAAAAAGTTGATATTTTACTAGATCACACTCTTTTAAAAATATATACAAGAATCTAAATCTTTTGAAAAATTTTATGAAGTAGAATTAGTCTTTATTACCTTAGTGGTTTTGCTTCAAGCTATCTTTCCACCTTGGATGTTTTAACAGCCAGTGTACAATTGGAGTAGACATTTGCTTCATCAGTGGTATCAGTATCTTTCCCCAAAAAACCAGTAGTCTATTTTCAGTGGCAGAAAGAAGCAAGTATCTAAATTTTTTTTCATTTTTTAAAGAAAACTAGTAAATAATTGTACTTATACTACCAGTCTTTTACAGATTAAAAATGGGTAGGTTTTTGCACTCTTGTTAATGGGTACACTTTGCATTCCACAGTAGGAAACCACTGAGAACTGATAGGCCTTTATTAATACAATTTTTGGAAGGCTAAAAGTGTATAAAATAGAGTAAGTTATATTTGCTAATTGTTCTGTTCTACTATTTTGAAGAACCTTTTTGGAAATCCTGAATGTTTATGAACTACCATAAACAGTTATAGGTGAGGGCAAAGGAAGATGTTTTTCTTGGTATTGAGTCCTGTAAATGCAAACACGCTCTCCAAGATGAGTCACAAACTGAACCTCTTGGCATTAATTTTGCTGAGTAGTGTGTTCTTTGGTGATTGTTCCCTCCCTTAATTTTATGAATAACCAAAATGATACTGAGTGAGTTAAACAGTTCAGAAAGTCTAAAACTAAAATCAGGTTTGAACTAAGTGTTTGGGAAATCTTCATATTTGCTGAATATAGTAAAGGTAGTTCGCAAAAGTAACCACGTTTATATTTTATAGTTCACAGAACAACTGATATGCAGCATTCTGCCTGGAAATCTTCTAACCAGCAGTTTTTCTTGACTCCAAAATGATTTATAGTTGGCCTTCGTAATCACAGATGCCCAACAGAATTTGTCCATATCTCTCTTACGAATAACATTCTGCTTGAAGTCTGGTTGTTTGTGTATTTGTCTCATGTCTCCTACAGATTGCTGAGTCCTCAAGAATAGGGACAAGAGCTTTCTCATGTCTGTATCTCCCATAGGGCTAGTGTTTTCCAGATGCTAGGTGCTTAATAAAATGCTTAAATGAATCTACTAGGGTTAAGAGGAGCTTTCCTAATTGTCAAATTGTAAATGAGTTTCAGTAGAATTTCTGTAAAATTATGTTGTCTTACTTGAAACTTTGGGATGTTTTTGAGTCAAATGTAATGTAGCTACATTCTTTACTCTTGTCAGCTCCAGGTAACCTTTTAGCTTCCCTACTCATCCAGCCTGGAGCCTGGTGCATTGAAGTATTTAAGCAATCAAATCATTTATTGACTAGATTGGAGAATTTCTACTTTGAATTCTCCCTCTACATCTTAGAAAGTAGGGAAATTATATCCTAATTGTGTGGTTTGTCTGATGGCACATTTCCACGATCATGAAAATTCCTACATGCATAGAATAAAACCAAGGCAACATATTCAAGTGCCTCAGTTTTTTTTTTGTCTTTAAGTTGAGAATTTTATTTTTTAAGAATCTTGTGAGTATGGAATGAGATAAAGTATGTTAAGTTGGCTGGGTTAAAGTGTTTGCCTTACAAATAGGGCAAAGAGGGGTCTGGAGCAGTGACTCAGTGGTAGAGTGCTTGCCTGGTGTGTGCAAGGACCCAGCTTTGAACTCCAACACCAGATACATGACTAAGTGTTGGAAAAACAAAAACTAGATGAAAAAATAAATATAATTGATTCCCTCTCTCTTAAAAAAACAAAAATACAAAGAGGGCCAACATTAGTCATTCAGCCCTGGACTAGGCACAATTCTCTTTTCTTACAGTTTGCCCTAGATAATCTTTTAACAGCAGTGGTACCAATAAGTAAAGGAAAAGCAAGGGTCCAGTTTTTACTGTCGTAAACTAAAGTTTAGTCACTGATTTGTTTAGCTGGACTTGGCTTATTACCTTGTATGTTTTTCCACTCGTCTTCATCTTAGTTGTTTGGCTGGATACCAATGTTACCAGCCAATTATTGTTAGTCTCCCCAGCACCTACTCACATTACCACCTTGGAGAAGGGGGTATGTATCTGATCAGGGGCTTCTTTTTCATGCACCTCCCCATTCATGGTTGCCCATTCACAGTGGCCTTGGTTTATTTCTTGATACCTGGTCTTCTGCAGTGTTATCTGTTAACAATTGCAGACTTTTATTTTAGACCTACTGAATCAGAATCTGGAATGTGGGTATTGGCTAATTTCCAAAACTGATGATTCTGATGCAAAGTCAGGTTGGAGACTGGATCACTGAGCTTGTCCCTTTCTCCGTGCTGCAGCAGACATCACAGGTTTCCTTCATTAGCAGAGTAAGATGAGTGTACAGCTGAGTCCAGTGGATTAACAGGGCTGTAATCTGAGTCTCCATACTCTTGCCAGCCCCCAGGTACTCTGTCATCTTTCGTACTCAAACAGCCCACCCAGTCTCTGAGTGCCCCAAATTAGTTTTTTGAACTGTTGATATGAAGTACATATCACACAAAATGTTTCCTGTGCCTGTGTCAGATTTTGGGGTCTATCACAACACACTTTCCTATTAAACTCAGCCAGGGCACACAGTTTGTTGGGAAGGGACAGATATTGGCATTACCTTGTTTAGTGTCTCGTGTCCATTTCCAGGCCCAGTCTGATTTCCTGGAGGCAGGTCTCTGCTTTTTTTCTTTGTAGAGTACAGAGCAGGTCAGCCCTTCTGCACAGTTTGGAGCTTGCCTTTCAGCTTCTCATTTCTCTCCAAATTCCCTTACATTCTTTCCCAACAAACAGTATATATGTTCTTAAAATTCTGGGAATGTCACAGGTCAGGGAGGTCCTGGTTTCTTTCTCTCTTGGTCTTCCTCTTAACTCCTCCTGACTCAGTGCATTGTTACTGGGCCTGTGTTGATAGAAGGACTAGGCATGGGCTTGGTTGTAAGCCTTCACTAGAGGGGTCTTCTGAGAGCCCAAGGGGCTCTGCTTGGTTAACACTGTGAAAGTGATCTGTCATCATTGCTGCCGCCTTCTTTCAAACTCATTTCTGTAACTGTCCTGTGGCATGAGCTAGTAGTTCGAACATCTGTGTGGAGAAAAGCCCTCCTGAGGGACTATACAGAGGAGGCAACATTTGTGTTTCAGGTCACTGCTTGTCTCTTATTGTCAATACTGGCAAACCAGTGTGGAGAAAATATGTTGGGCAGGATAGTAGGAGACAAAGAGGCCAAGACCCTAGGGTTTATCCACAGTGTATTTAAAGTAATTGCTATTAGGACAAGACAGATAATATTAGGTGCTAGATGAGGGTGTGAGAAGAAACAAAGCTGAGGAGACCAGAGCTAAACCTTGTGGCTTGGCTTTACTGGATTCAATTATGTGAAAGAGGGGAGACCTAGGCAGAGCTGTAAAAGAAAGTGAAGATTTAAAAATAGCCAGTGATTTTCAAATCAGGTAGGCAACATGAAAATATGTAACATAAAAAAACAAGTTTTGATGTTAAAGCAAGATTAAAGGTGCTCTACGTGACTGCCTGGCAGCGTCCTCCCTGAGGTTTCCCCCACTGCCAGTTCAACTGGACCTCAAGATACTGGGAATTAGAAAACAATTACCATGAGTGCCAAGGCAGGCAGGCCAAGGGCATTCTAGGTTAGGAGAGCCTCAGCAAGTATCACAAATTCCAGGCAGGTGGGGGCAATGACTAGTGGGAAAGATGGGAGTGGTTTTGGGGGGCAGGTGAAGTACATTCTATCCTGGGCATTGCTGCTCAGCTCTGAGATGTGCAAATGTTTATACTATGTAAAGATAGTCTGATTTCTGTGAAGTCAAATACATATTTTTGTATGAAAGTCATTTAAAAACATCACCCAGACCTAACAAATCACCTGGATTCCAAATACAGGCTCCATGCCATTTTACACCTCTCTCAAAGAGAAGTGAGCATGTGATATCTCAGTGAGAGGGGACCCACTGTGGCTAGAAAGTTTAGCTTTGTGGATTGAATGGGAAGGGAGGCCGAAAGTCTCTTGGGGGTCAGACTGGAAAGGGCGTTAACTGCCTTGCTGGAGAATCTGAAATCATTCTTTAGACTGGGAAACCACTGATGGGTCTTTGAGGAAAACAGTAGCCACTGATTTGTGCTTCGGGAAAATAATCTAGATGGCAGTTAACGTATATTAGAGGGGTCACATTTCACAGCGTTTCAGTTTCAGGTGTTGCTTTGCAAAAGAAAGGTAAATTGCCAGATTGAACTTTTAGCCCATTACTTAGAATTTGTCCAACTATACATTTATGTCACAGGTGTCTTTTAGCCCATTACTTTTGCTTCAGCCAGACTAGCACACTTTTTCTAAATTGTGGGAATTTGTGTAGCATAATTTTAACCATTTTTAAGTGTATGAGTCAATGGCATTAAGTACATTCTTGTTTTTGTGCAACCATTACCACTTTGCATCACAGATTGAAACCCTGTACCCATTAAACAATAACTAACCTCTCCAACCTGTAACTTCTCTTTGGCGTCTGTCTTGTAAATGCAGAATCAGAATCATATAATATTTGTCTCTTTGTGTGTGCCTTATTCCACTTAGAAAACAGGATAATTTTGTAACATTTTCATGATTCAAAGTAATGATTTTTTAGAAGCTAAGAAATGTTTGAAAACCATGAACTCTTTTCTAAATGATAACTGTTTTCAGGGTTCAGACTTACTGCTTGGATCCCTCATTGGGGTATTCATGCCTTCTCTAACCTGTCTCTAAGAACATTAAATAGAGGGGGATAGCTATAATCTGTCCATTTAGCAAAAATCCTGAATGCAGTACACTGTTATTAACTGTAGTCCTCATGTTGTGTGTTAAATCTTTAGACTTGCTCTTCCTACATATCTTCTATCCTTTAATCTATATCTCTACTTTTCCCTGGTAACCATTGTATGAGTATTTGTCTCTGTATTTTTGATTTTTTTCCCCTTAAGATTCCATGTATAATTGAGACCATGCATTATTTTTCTTTCTGTGTCTGGCTTATTTCACTTAGCATAATGTCCCCCAACTCTATGCTGTGGCAAACAGCAGGATTTGTTCCTTTTTAAAATCCTGAGTAATGTTCAGTTATGTGAGTCTATGTGCGCGCGCGCGCGTGTGTGTGCGTGTGTGTGCGTGTGTGTGTGTGTGTGTGTGTGTGTTGCATATTATGATTTCTTTATCCATTCATCTGTTGACACTTAGCTTGTTTCCTTATCTTGGTTGGTGTGGAAAATGCTGTAATGAACATGGGAGTGCAGATATCTTTATGAAGTAATGGATTTCATTGCCTTCCGGTATTTAACCAAGATGGATTGCTGATTTATATAGTGTTGTAGTCAGCTTTTTTGTTGCTGTGACCCAAGGACCTGACAAGAACAATTTAGGAGGAAAAGTTTATTTGGGGGCTGATGGTTTCAGAGCCTTAGTCCGCAGAAGGCTGGCTCCATTCCTTGGGACAGAACATCATGGTGGAAAGCATGGTTCCAGGAACCAGAGAGAGAGAGAGAGACTCTACACATCAGATTCAAAATATATACCCTAAAGGCATGCCTCTAGTGGCTCACCTCTAGCCACACCCTACCAGCCTACATTCAGGGGATCCACTCACAGATTGAGTTAAGGCTCTCATAACCCTGTCATTCACTTCTCAATCTTTTTTGCATTGCCTCACATACCGAGCTTTTGGGAGACACCATTCATCCAAACAGTAACATACAGTAATTCTATGTTTGATTTCTTAAGAATCTCTGTACTGTCTTCTGTAATGGCTGCACCAGTCTCCATTTCCATCAACAGTGTTCAGGGGTTCCCTTTTTTCTACACCCTTGCAAACACTGGTTATTTCTTGTCTTTCTGACAATAGCTACCCTTAATGAGATGATATCTCATAGAAGTTTTGATTTGTATTTCCCATTTTTATGTCTTTGGAGAAATGTCTCTTGAGGTCCTCTTTTTTTGAGAGAGAGAAAGAGGATCGATTATTTTTAAATTTTACATATGGCTCTCGCTACTCTGAAACTTCGTTATGTGTGTGGTGCTAGGATTTGAACCCTCAAATCCCCGCGTACACCAGGCAAGCACCGCAACTGCTGAGCCATCACTCCAGCCCTATTGAGGTCCTTTTTTAATTGGATTATTATTTTTTGTCTATTGGGTTGTACGAGTTCTTTATAAAAATATATGGCTTGCATGTATTTTTTTCCCAGCCCATAGGTTGCCTTTTTATTTTGTTGATTTTTTTTTTGTGCAGAAATTTTTTAGTTTGATGCAGTCCCATGTATTTATTTTTGCTTTTGTAGCTTGAGCTTTTGGTATGGTATCCAAGAAAGCATTGCCAAGGCCAATGTTAAGGAGTTTTTCCCTGTGTTTTCTTCTGAGAGCTTTATGGCTTTAGGTCTTATGTTCATTTTGAGTTGATTTTTGTGAGTGATGTGATATGTTTCCCATTTCATCCTTTCGCAGTTTTCCCAGCACCATTATTGAAGTGACTGCCCTTTTCCCATTATGTCTTCTTGGTGCTCTTCTGGAATATTAGTTGGGCATATGTGTTTGGATTTATTTCTGGGCTTTCTTATTCTGTTAGAATAGTGTCTGTTAATATTAAAAGTATAATGTATCCAAAAGAGAAGGACCAAGATGGTAAGAGGACTAAAACCTGGAAATGGATGGTTACTGCAGAGGAGAAAAGGTTTAGAAGGGCAGGAATGATACATGTCCTTGTCTGGGGAACTGTTGAGTGGTAGAAGAATTGGACTTTTTAATGTGTTTAGTGGTGCTAAGAACAAAACATTATTATGGAGGATTGTAGCTCTAAACTAATATGAATTGTTTATGATTTAGATTAAAATTAAATTAAATAGACTGCATTGAGATATAGAGGAAATTCTAATATTCATCATGTTTAACAAGCTAGTAATAATATAATTCTTAATTTTATTATCTCATAATAGTAGTATTTATTCCTATTCTGCAGATGGTCTTCAAGTGCAGGGACTTTATTTTCCATGAGAGTGTATTCTAGAGGGTGCCTGCTACCAATCAACCTCTTGCTGATTTTCGACATATAAAATAAACATGTTTCTAAACACCAGATTTGCATTTATTCTACTGTCAAACTTGAATTGAGTAATTTATGTGCCTGATTATAAAATGTTCTTTTTTCCTTGAAAAAATATTAGTTAGATGTAAAATGTCTGTGCCCCATTTTTTTTCTTTGTTTATTTCATGGATTGTTGTAAAATGCTTACATTGGGTGTCAGCATATTAGTTGTAACCTTTTATTGCTATTGATATCTATAAGTACGTTAAGTAAATCTTCATTTTGCTGACCTCTTTGAGGATGCACGGCATCAGCAGATTCTCTCTTTCAGTGGACAGGTGAGAGATTAGCGGGATCAAGTCCATTTTTCCCTTTTGCTTTGTTTTCTTCAGAGAAGCAAGATTCATTGTCTAGCAAGAGGGAAACTGTGCTAAATAGCAGAATTTGTCTTAGAGTTGATAATTTAAAGAGTCCTTATAAATTACACTGCATATAAATTACACAGTGTCTTCCAGGTACCTCTGCAGGGGGATTCTTTTTTAAAACCTATTTTAGCAAGACAGTCATTTTGATTCAGCCAGGTTAATAGCATAATAATTAACAACACAAGAGCTTTTCAGTGTAACAAATTGGCTTGTAGATAATTCAAGGTGGAAGTCTCCTCTTCCCCTCTGAGATCAGTGAGGCAGCTTTGCGGGATGGATTTCCATTCTTAGTTAGGGAAAGAATCTTCCAGGTGCTCTGATGACAAGTTCCTGTGTTAATTTGTTCACCTGCTGACTGCTTTAGGGAGGTCAGTGTAAGAGTGGACCCCCATAATCCCAGAGTAAACCATTCTAGGCCTGCCAAGGTATAAAGTTGTAGGGGCGTGCGCGAGTGGGAGCATGTGGAGTGTCCTCTACAGTGTGGTTGCAAGTACCCTTCCAAAAAGGGGAAGTAGGTGTTTGAGGTGGGGATGCAAGGACTCCTTCTCCTGGCAATGTTTTTTATTCTTTTGTCCTCTCTTCTGACCATTTCCCCCTCTATGCTTTGTAGGAAACCGGGTCTCTTGAAGAATCTACAGATGAATCTGAGGTAAGGTGGCAATTCAAGGAGCCTTAGGATTTGTCATTAACCATGTCATTCTCTCGAGCTTGTTCTGCTCTGCTAAGTGGGATAGTTCTTGATGCCGGGGTGGGAAGTAGGGCTGTAAAGTAGAGCCTTGGGGTAGAATATACCTGTTGTCTTTAAAAGTATTAAATAGATTACCTTAAAGAATAAACAGGAAAAGGAATAAAAAGGGTTTTTTTTCATTGCCAGCAGTATTTTAATCAGAAGAATATAGACACTGGGAAAATTGATGTCAAGCTTTAAAAACTGATCTCAATACCGTGATATCTATTTTTTAAAATTATCTAGTATAGGTTTTACAATATTTGTTCTTTCTTTATGTTTTCTTTAGTTATGCGATGTAGGTTTCACAGTATTAATTCTGGTTTTTTAAAGTTTTTTAAATATTTTGCATGGTGCTGGGATTAAACCCAGGGCTTTGTATACGCTAGGCAGGTACTCTCCACTGAACTATATTCCTTGCCTCATTATTTACTTTTTACTTATTCTTTTGATAAATATGATGTGCTCGTTGGTGTAATTCCTGAATCATTGAAATTATAGTTTATTTCTTAAAATGAAAAAGGAAGCTACCTTAAAACTGCAAAGAAGTTGTGTTAAAGATTGTATCTTGAGAATAAAGTCATTCTTTTTAAAAAGTGAGGGCCTTTAAAAAATCTTTTTCAAAACTATGCATAAGAAACAAGTTTAAACATAATACAAATTAATTAGCTTGTCAGTTTTATAGGTGAACTAATATATAAGTATTTTTTTTCCTTTTAATATTTCATTTAACTCAGGGAAATGAAAAAATATCTGTGATGACCTGGTGTGACTGTAGCTGTGATCGTTTATTAAATTGGGGTTTTGTAGCATATTGTTGTTATATGAATTTTGTTTGCTTTTTCAGGGAAAGGTAGGCTTCTGCATAATCTCTTCGAAAAGAATCATATGTATTATACCATTTTCCAGTCATGATTCTTAACGTTTATGTTATGTAGAATTTCTATTACTGTGGGGATGTAATGCTGTAAGGTATTTCAGAGTGTGTTTATAGATAGGTCATAGTATTGTTAATTGCTGATAAAGTATTGAAAAACATTTTGGATTATCATTCTTAGTTTTGGAAGTCAGTAACTAGCTGTGTGTTCTCAGAACAATTGGTATAGAATTGTGTGGTGTTTGGGATTTGTCCAGGAATTTGATTTCAGAAGTAAGGAGGATGTTGGCAGGCACCAAAATCTAAATCTTTCCACACGTCCTCCAGATACTAAATGGATCCACAAGGAAAATAAATAAAAGCACACATAACCCAGGCCTCCAGTATATTTAGGAAACAGGAAGTGCTACAAATTTTTATATAAGTGGGAAAATAAACACTAGGAAACCAGCAGAGGCAGGTATGGAGTTAATGCTAGAGCCTAGAGTCAGGTGGAGACGGTAGAAGTGTACAGTGCAGCTGAGCTCCAGTGGTGTCAGAATGCAGATCACTCCTAGAGGCAGCTCCACCCTGACTAGGAAAATGCAACAAGATATCAGAGGTCTGAGATCTGGTGGATTTGGGAATGTGAAAGAAAGGGCTTGAAAGTGCTTGGGACTAGAGGTGACAGTGCTGGATGGTGCTGCTTTGGGGAGGGACAGGGGATGCATTCTTCAGAGGCTTGGTGGTGAAGGGAAATGATGAAACAGAGGAAATTAAGGGTGACCAAAAATAGAGCATCCTAAGATCAGAAGAATTACCTGTCCCTTTCTCCTGCCATCCCCCCAACATGTAGGATTTATAAATGAAAGCACACTTCATTACATCTCCATAACTCAGAAAACTAGTGAACTACCCAGATGACTCATCCCCTTCCTAGGGGCATCTGCTGTTGTTATCTGGGAACACCCAAGACTTTGAAAATGAACTGGAATGGCATGTAACATCCATACAAAGTTCTTATAGGAAGAAGATAAAGTGAGAATTCAGCTTTTCCTGCTTCAGAAATCAGTAACTTATTTCTCCTTCATGAGTTGAATCTCTTCAAGCAAACATTTAAAGATATAATCAATGACCTTAACTTTGAAATTCAAAATCTCAGAATAGAAATGGACAAAACAAAATAGAACAGAACAAATCAAACAAACAAACAAACAAAAACCTAGGAAGTTAAGGAAGGAGAGTTGACCAAACAGAGGAAAGAAATTAAAGGATAAGGTAGTTAAAAGTTGAGGAAGCTGAGACCAAAGGATGTCCTGACTTCAGAGTTGATTAACAAGAAAATGGATTCCAACTCTGGGCTCTTTTTATCATTTCAATTTCTATTTCTGGTGCCTTGTTGGGATGGTGCTAAAGGACTGATTCCAGCCCTGGGTTTCATATCTTGGCTGTGGTTTGTATTTTTTGTGTCACCTAGGTGTAACACACACCTCCTTAGTTCTTTAGCTTCTCATGTGAAAAATAGGGGTCATAGTTTGCAGTGTATGGTCATTGTGAAGAGTAGGTAACGTCAATGTTTGTGAAGCATCTTGTGCCGTGTGGTGCCTAGCACATGGGGAGCACCCCATAAATATTAGCGATCTTCAGTTTGTACTTTAAATGTGGCTGTGGTAGCTCATTTTGCAACTTGGTGCTCTAACCTGAAGGGTTGGAGAGCTCTATGAGAGTGGTTACTGTCCCAGATACTACTGATTCTAGTGAGGTTTTGGACAAGTAGCAAAGTAGTCAGCTGCTGATGAACCAAGTTCAGGCTTCATACACATAGTAAATCTGTTTGTAACTGAACTTTGGGAGAAGTTATCTTGGGTTTCTTTACTTGGTTTGAATGATTTTCCACTTCCAGTAGTGGTATTTTAAGATATCAGTTAGTCTGCCAAAGAATCCTTCTTTATCCCTTTCATGTCTCTTCTTTGCATTAAGTTTTGTAACCGTTAAGCGTTTTAGGATAGGCATTTCCTGTATATATTTCTTCCTTATTCAAGTGCTCGGATAATTTTCAGTTCTGTGAGCAATAATGTGTGATGTTTTCACTCATGTGTTATAACAGTTTGTTGTCATTTCATGAACTTATGCATTTTATATAAACTGGGCTTTTGTTTTAGGAAGACGTTTTAGATTTATCTCAAGTTCTCATTTTAATGTATGTCTGAGAAATATTTTCTGTCCCAAATTGCCCATATATTTTTCATTAATCTTGAAAACCACAACCAAATGAAATGAAATTGCTTACAGTAGTTTAATTATAGTCATTGAAATTATATATATGTATATATCTGTATATAAAAATTTAAGAATTTTAACTTGAATTTTGCAGTTAAAGGAGAAATTTGAAATTGTATTACAACTAAGATGGTAAAATATGTCATTTAAGAAATGCCACAGTTAAGGGTCCTGCATTTATCTTAATACTTTAATTAGTTGTGGAAAATTTTGGAGGATAACTAGACAAGTCCTCCTACCTAGGATTTTTTTTTTTTTAAATATAGGAAGTGTACTTTTTCTTCCACCTTGATATGATGAGCCAGACAATTTCTAAAATGGTGCTTTGCTTTTGAAAAACATAACAGAGAAGCACATTATCTTTAAAAGGATTTCACTTCCATTTTGAAACACTAAGAACTTTTCAATACTTATGGATGATTGCTTATTTCTAAGTGTTAGTGGGATGAGGCAGGAGCAGAGAGGAGTGGATGGGCATTCAGCAATGGTTCAGTTGGAATCTTTGAGTGAATATCCCTGGAACATTGAAAGATTAGTCAGGGAAGGAGTTTTCAGGAAGGAGGAAGTGTGTTTGCATGGTCAGGGCTGTGCCTTTGTGTGTATATGAGCCAGCCATGAGATACTCAGTGGAGCTGGAATGTAGAAGGAAGGGGAAATGAGACAGGTGAATGATGTAAGGGAAGATTGAAAAGCTCCCAATATATCAAAACTGGCAGTGTGAACTTGGTTCTGTGGATATCGGTGATGCCGTGGATGTCGGATTTTATTATAGAAAGTAAAGCACAGGGAAAAGAGCAGACTTCCCCCAGAGTGCGGAAAGGGGACAGAGCCCATGAGGAAGTGAGGTTTGCCCCTTTTATATGACGTCCTCTCCTGGATTGGTCACTGCTTCCCTGTTCCTGTACCTAGGACACAGGTGCAGGGGAATTCTGGTCCAGTCTTTGATTTGTGCCTTAGGCGCCAATAGAAAGAATGTGGTTCCTTCCTTAGCAGCAGGGCCTGTCTGCATCTGGGCCTATCTTGTCAGACCCTTATTAGCATTGGGGGATGTCTTTGCCTTTTCAGGAAAGATGATCTCCTTATCAACCCACATTGTCTGTCTACACTGAACTGCCTAACTTTTTTTGCCTCGTTAGGAAGCTATCCACAGACTTGTGTGGGGAGAGGAGAGGGCTGGTGACACATGAACTGGAAGGAGAGACTGTGGCAGGAATACCATTTGTGTGGTTCTTGTGGAAGTCCCCATAAGAGGTAGGAGTGTGTAGGGCCAGGGAAAGATATTAGCAGAAGACAAAACTGCTTTCAAGGAGGTAACTTCTCAAGTTCAGTCTCAAGTTCAAGTTCAGATACTTCTCAGGTTAGTGTATAAAAGATGAGCTAGATAGGAAGTGAAGAAGAGTTCGGATATCTAGCTTCATACAAGGAAACTGAATCCAGTATTAGGCAGCTAAAGGAAAAATATATTCTAAGCCCAAATTTTAAATTCAAAGATCAATCTCTTTATATAGATTCTTCTTTTCTTTAAAAGTGATATTTTATAATCCATTGGTATCTCCTTTTACAGTGGTTTTGTTCATGTTGAAACAAATTACATGCTTTCATATTAAATATATTTTCAAACTAAAGCAAATGAGCAAACCAATTTCTAGAATTTTATTTTACTTTTAAAATTTTATAAGTCACTGCTTGTAGAGGCACTTTCTGAGCCCTATTTGGAGAAAAGACGATGTAGTGGAATGGGCAATATGTTGGTAATATTTTCTGAAAATGATGATTAAAACAAAAATGAACACTTAGTGAAGAAAATAGTACTTGGTCCTTTGGTAACCCTATGGGCATATTAATTAGTTCTGTGACTTGGCCTTGATGATTGCTTCCGTTTTGCAGATTACAGTGGTTTGCAGGAGGCCCCTAAAGTTCACATGTTGGAAACTCAGTCCCCTGTGCAACAGTGTTGATAGGTTGGACATTTAAGAGATGAGTAGGTTGCAAGGGCTCTGCCCTCATGAAGGGACTGTCATTAGTGAGAGAGTGGATGTATTATACAATTTTGTTCAGCTCCTCTCTTGCTGTCTCTTGTACGATCTTTTGAAATGTGATACCTTCTGTCATGTTATGATGTATCAAGAAGGCCTACAACAGATGCAGCCTCTCTATCTTGGGACTTCCCAGTCTCCAGAACTTTGTTTACCATTTACCACGTCTTACCTTCTATTATAGCAGCACAAAACAGAACAAGACACAAGTGAAGAAACAGACTTAGAGTGTTAACTTGCTGAAAGTCCCTGGTTGGTAAGTGGATTTGAATACAGCAGTCTTACTCCAAAGTTCAGCCTCCTAACCTCTAGTTATAGGAGATGCTTACTGACTGCACTGTGGGTCTCATTTTATTCCAGACTGTGTACCGGAATAGAATTGAATAGGACTAAAAACTGGGAACTCCTGTCAATGTGTAAAATAAAGTATTGTTAGAGCATTTATTATGTGCCATGTTAATACTGGATGCAATACATAAATTTTCTCATTTAATAAGAACCATAATGCTGGGGCTGGAGTGGTGGCTTGCCAAGCATGCACAAGTACACGGGTTCAAATCCCAGCACCCATGTACCCAACTAAGTGTCAGAGCAATGAAAGCCATGTGAAAAACTCAATAAAAATTGATTCTGTGTCACTCTCATTGTCCTTCTCTCTCTCTCTCTTTTTTTTTTAAAAACCATAATGCTATCAGATAATACCTTTGACTGGAGAATCCTGTTATGCTAAAGTGACTATCAGCTCCAAAACTGTAGTGATTTAACAGGGATTTATTTCTGAGTAGAATCTGTAGTACAAGGAAAGGACATTGAGGCACCAGTAATATGGAATTGTCATCACTTCCCAAAGGGTCTTCTGTATTTATGGAACATAGTAAGTGACCTGTATGATACATCAGCCACAGAACCTAAAACTAAAGCATCTCTTTTTCATGGGCATATGTTTGCCTTTTTTTTTTTTTAATGAATTTTATTTATTTTTTTCATCTGGTTTTTGTTTCTCTGACACTTAGTTGTGTATGTGGTGCTAGGGTTTGCTGCACCTAGGTCCTTGCACATGCCAGGCAACACTCTACTGCTGAGCCATTGTTCCAGCCCTCCCTGCTCTTTTTTTTTTAAAACCCTGATTACTTTGAATGGCTCTTGATGCATTATGTATTTAGAAGTATTACCCATCTTTTCTCAGAAGAGTTTAGTGTGTTGTACAAAGAACTTTGCTGTAGAAGCATCAAATTGTTTGCCTAACATTTCAAGATTACACTAGAACAGCAAATGGAAGAATGAGAAGGGGAAAAAATATTAGGCTAAAGAGGGGAGGCAAGGAGAGAAAAGAGCGCCTGGTGGACACTGAAATGTACGAAGTCCACTTTGTACTAGGTAAGGATTTGGGTGACCTTTTGTGATTTATGAATACAGCTGGATAGCCAAACGAAGCCTTATTCTGTCTAGGGTAGGTTCCGTTGAAGCAAAGATTCATTTACATATGTTGCATTACTCAGCCCCTGGACCAAGGCTTGTAGTAATGGAAAGGTTAATTAGTACCACCTCTGTATTTTTAATATTTGTTACCATTATTAGTAAGTATACTTCTTAAACAAATGTCCATTTAGATCTGATTTAGTTCTTCCAACAGTTTGGAGGCCATAAATATGTTCAGTATATAAATTTTATTAAAACCAAGTAGACTGACAGCTGAAGCTATTAAAATAAACCTGGGTGCTGTTTCTGTTGAATGAGAAATTAATGAGAAATATCAGCCACTAGGTGAATTCTTTTTCAGCATTGGTAAAATGAAAACCAATCATTGTGGGAAATCAGGAAAGAGGTTTTCTAATCAGAAAGTGCATCACACAAAAATTATTTATCTTACCTGGTGGGTAGAACATTATGAATCATTTATCAAAACTTAAATTGATTCTTTACATATATTAATTTTAATAAACAAATTTATAGCAATCAAAATGGTAATGTACCCTATTATGAGATAGATTGGTGAGAAAAATGGAGCACAGAGTTATAATGTTATAGCCTTCCAGACAGCTCTTAGATTAAAAACTTCTCTTTTATTTAATGAGCTATTAATATTAACAATTTCTGCTGCTTGTTGCATCATTCAGGCATGGATAAACATTCCCTTTGAAGCATAAATTATGAAAATTATCCATTTGGAAACTTAGTAGAAACTTTCTGATTGTAAGATTTTTGACTCTGTAGTTCTGCCATTTGTTAGTAATTGAAAAGATGAACATTTCCTGTTTTGAGCAGAATTTATAATTTCACTGCCTGGGAAAGAAATCATTTTAGGCAATCTAAGATTGACTGATTGATCCTTTTATTCATTCAACAAATCTTAATACTAGGATGCTAGGACATACTAGTATTTAATGAAGAAAGTAGCCAATAAGCAAAAATATTTACATATAGATCAGGTAGTAATAAATATTGTAGATTAAAAGAAATAACATTAAGTAGAATATGCTGTGGGTTGAGGAGTTGTAATTTTATTGTCAGTGATAAGAATTTCTCTGATAAGGTATATTTGTATCCTATGGAAACTAGCAGTTTGAGAGGGTCCTTTGTCAAACAGGCCTCCTGACTCAGACAATTGTTTGATTCCACTCTGTGTCCTCAAAGGATCATGATTTAACCTAGGAATCCGCAAATGAGAACTATCTTTTAGATTTGGTTTGGGCATCCAACACAATAGCCCACCAATTTTAGCCTCTCTGGTCCTCATGTTATTCTTAGTAACAGATAGAATAATGGCCCTCCAGAGATGTCATGTCCTCACCTGTGGAACCTGTGAATGTTACAGGGCAGGGAGAAATTAAGGTTGTTCTCAGTAAACCTTAAGGTAGGGAGGTTGTCCTGGCTTATCTGGGCAGGACTAGTGTAATGGTGAGGATCTTTATAGGTGGAAGAGGGAGATAGGAGAATAGGTCAGTAATATGATGTGGGAAGGACTTGTCTTTGAAATGGGAGGAAGGGCCCTCAGCCAAGGCAGGCAGTGGCCTCTAAAAGCTGGAAAAGGGAAGGATTTCTCCCCTAATGCTTCCAGGGATGTGTTGCATTGGTGATATCCTGATTTTTAGCCCAAGGCAGTCTTGTTAGACTTCCCAACTACAAAATTGTAAGATGACAAATTTGTGTTCTTTCAAGCCACTAAATTTGTGGTCAGTAATAGGAAACCAATATAGTTAGTAATTTGTTTGGCTGACCTTGTCCTCTTAGCACTTTCATTTGGCTTTATTTCTCAGAGTTTAGGGAGTCAAATACATCCAAGTGAGGGAAAGCATACAGAAAATAGTTGTAATAAACCTTATAGCCCTGTGGAGAGTTATATTTATAAAAACACTCATGTCTGTTGTGATGATTGCTTATGAATGTTGTTTAAATGAAAATTTCACTTGACAATTAGTGCCTGATTCTATGCTGTAGAGGCTTTAAGGCATTCCTCTCTGTACAGACTCAAGAAATCCTATGGCCCATCTAAATAGCCTACAGGGCTTTTTGCATCCATGAGCTATTTGGTTGTTAGTGTAAATGTTTTGAAAGACAGACATTAGTGTCATCTTTCTTTCTTTCTTTCTTTTAAGAGAGAGAGAGAGAGAGAGAGAGAGAATCAGTTTTATTTAGTTTTTCATATGGCTTTCATTGCTCCAAAGCTTCGTTGTGTACATGGTGCTGGGGTTTGAACTCATGTACTTGTGCATGCCAGGCAAGTACCATAACCATTGAGCCACTGCTGCAGCCCTCATCTCATTCCTTGACACTAGAATATGACTGATTTTTTCAGAGACCTCAGTGGATTAAATAAATCTCTCAGAATAGTATCAAAGAAAGATGGGAGTGGGGAAACCTCTGAGAGAGTTTAAAGTTTTGGTTTGTGGTCATCATTCCTTCACCAGGGATTGGGCAGTTTTGAGGGATTTGGTCTATGATGGGCTATTTTTAGTCTTTACAGAAATCCAGGAGTGGCTCCAGGTTTAGTAAACAGAGTAGTTTAATAGCTTTTTTACCCTTGCTAATAACAATATTCATTCACGCTTAGACATGTTTGGAAACTTTGTTTGTTTATTTATTTATTTATTTATTTATGCATGTATGCATGCATGCATGCTGGGGATGGAAACCAGGGTCTTGCGCATTCTTTTCTAGGCAAGCACTTTAACTCTGAGCTACACCTCAGCTGAAAACATTCTTTTTAATGATGGGTAGAATCAACGGCAACGTCTTTATTTCTTATAAGTAGTCTAAAACTAAGAGGTAATGAGATTAGACGTGTTAGCAATTTTATGCTCTGGCAGTGTGAAAGCAAATTAGCTTGGAAGGAAGGATATGAGTTTTTCAGTTTAAACTTTGGGCTATATACATATAACGTTAATATTTTTGGGAACTGATGTCCTATGACAGATACTGTGTTTTAGTCAGCTTCTTGCTGCTGTGACTAAAAATCCTGATGAAAACAATATTAGAAGGAAAAGTTCATTTGGGGGCTCCCAGTTTCAGAGGTCTTAGTCCATAGGCATTTGGCCCCATTCTTTGGGGTGGGGGGGAGAGAGAGAGAGACTGACTGTATGACAGATGCAAAATATATACCCCAAAGGCACACTCTTAATGGCTCACCTTATCCAGACACATCCTACCTGGGGATTAAGGCTGTTATAGCCCAGCCATTTTACCTGGAAGTCTTCCTGCATTGTCCCACACCAGCTATTGGGGGATACCTTTCATCCAAACCTTAACACTGTGCTTTGTGCTCTCTGTACATTTGTTGCATTTAATTCTTACAGAAATTGCCTGAAATACATATTATCATCCCTTTTCACAAAAAATGAGGTAACTCACCTTTTAAGTAACTTGCTGAGCATACATAGGCAGCATATGGCACAAAATTGCATATAGCGTGAGAAAACGTTACATCAGTTAATTTTTTTTTTTTTTGGTACCAGGGATTTAACATAGGGGGCACTTAACCACTGAGCCACATCCCCAGCACCCCTCCTGCTGCCTTTTTAAAGAGAGCCATAGAGAAAGAGAGAGAGAGAGAGAGAAAGAGAATCAGTTTTATTTTATTTATTTTTTTCATCTGGTTTTAGTTTTTCGGATACTCACTTGTTATGTGGTGCTAGGGTATGAACCTGGATCCTTGAATGCTATAACTGCTGAGCTACTGCTCCAGTCCCCTCTAAAAAAAAAATTTTTTTTTTTTTGAGACAGGTTCTTGCTGAGATGCTGAGGCTGGCTTTCAATGAGGGATTCTCCTGCCTCAGCCTCCTGAGTCACGGTGATGACAGATGCACATGGTGCCTGGCTATTGGTTATTTTATGACTGGTACTTGGTTTATAACTGTAATTCCAGTAGGCATTTGGACAATTCTCCTTTCCTTCTTTGCCTAGCTTCACTTTTCAACTTTCTTACGTTCTTTCTTTTTTAATTAAATAACATTAGTGAACTTTATCAAAATATTTGATCTTCCTTATTTCTTTTATTTCTTACAGCATCTCCTGGATTTTTGTCTATTATTTGAAGGATTTTTTGAAAAAATATGTTTCATTGTGGGAATATGGACAATGACACTTCTTGAGCCCTGGTAAAGTGTCCTTTATGGTAATCCATGGGGCAGTAGCCCGGGGAGGAAGTAAAGAGTAGAAACTAGAGGAGTGAATGCTGCTGGTCATCCTGCCTGCTGTGAGGGCTGGGTGGATGAGGCTGCAGAACCTTCCTGAGCCAGTTGGGGAGAGGTAAGCAAAGCGTCTAGCCAGCTTTCCTTGAACCTGACCCCTACTGATGCCTTGAACCTTGAACCTAACCTCTTCCTGGTTAGTTTCAGTTGCCTCCAGAGTTTCTCACTTAGGATGGTAATTTCTGGAATCTCTCTTTTAGTGAGAGAGAGAGAGAATGACAGAATCAATTTTATTTAGTTTTTCATGTGGCTTCTCTTTGTTGGACACTTCGCTGTGTATTGGTGCTGGGGTTTGAACCCATGTACTCTCACATGCCAGACAAGCTCCGTAACCACTGAGCTGTTGCTCTATCCCCTTTCCTCTCCTTTTTATCAGGAATGCTGATTTGGGGAAAGGAACTAGTAATCCAGGGGGGCTGTCTTGCCAGAATGTTGTCTTGGCAGAATGTTTTTTTCTTTCGTTACTCATATCATCTTCAAATAAGACCATGCAATAGCGATCTATATATTAACTTTACTGTTTTCTTGTCTTTTGATTTGGCTAAAACTTCTAAATTGCTTTTGAAAGAAGTAAAAGTGATAGTTGTCACCTCTGTCAAATAGTTGTTTTCAGCTCTTAATTCTAGCCTCTTCAAGAAGAAAACCTCTTTTTACTTACTAAAAGCTTTTTTCCCCTCGTAAGTCAGAAACCAATGTTTCTGAAAGTGTTTATAAATGTTGTTGGATTATCTATCAAGGTGCTAGATGTTTTTTTTTCTTTGAACTATCAAAAGAGAAGTCAGATTTTTAAATGTCCAGTGTTTACATTTCTGCAATATTTGATCTTAACCTTTTTATTTTTACTTTTTTTTTTTTTTGGTGCGGGGGATTGAACCCACAGCCTTGTGCATGCTAGGCAAGTGCTTTAACACTGAGCTACACCCTCAAGCCCAAACAATAGTTGATCTTAAGTGTTTCCAATTAATGAAGGTTGGGTTTGATTTATTGTACAATATTTAAAACTTTTACATTTAAATTCTTACATGAAGTGAGTAAACCATATGTTTGCTTATTTCCTTTAGTGTACTCAAGGAGTTGTGATATCAGAGTTATACCACATTTTCAAAATGAATTGATAAATTTTTTATATGTCCCTGTTATGGAACAGTTTAACTTAGGGGTTTTTTTTTTTTTTTGGTTTATTTGTTTTTTGAGGGTTTTTAATAAAACTGGTAACTAACACAGTTTGGGCCATTTACCTTACTATATGAGAGAGAGAATACTCTGATAACTTTGGTTTTCTCAGTTTATTTTGTGATTATCTTACTTGATTTGTCTTTAAAAAGTACTGATAATCAACTTTCCATTACTAGGACAAAATACCTGAGATAATCAGTTTATAAGCATGAAAATTTTATTTTGGCTCATGGTTTCACAGTTTTCAGACCATGGTTGCTTGGCCCTGTTTCTTTTGGGTCTGTGGTGGCATAGTATATCATGGTGGGAGCAAGTAGCAGAGGGAGCCAGTTCATCTCAGGGCAGCTAGAAGCATAAAGAGAGGGACAGGAAGGGACCAAGGTAATGATATACCCTTTAAGGGTTCACTCTGTTGACCTAACTAAATACCTTGTACTAGATCCCATCTCTCAAAGGTTCCATAAACTCCCAAAGCACCACAGATTAGCAACCAAACCTCATGACCTTTGAGGAACGGGACATTCAAGATTCAAACTATAGCAAGTACTGATGCTTGGAGACTTACTAATGCTTCTGTTATATGGTTTATTAATTCGTTTTTGCTTTTACCTTTATTGTATCTTCAGTGCTTATCTTATTGCCATCAGACTTCCCTTGGTCTTGCAGCTCTTAAGGTTGGGACACACAGACCATAGATAATGGCAGGTTCAAATGGTGTAGGGTTTGGAGTCTCCACATACTGAAGAAAGTTGTAGGAAAATGGTGGCCAGGACTAAAATGAACAGGGTGTGGAGATAAAGGGGGCAGAGTCTACAGGCATAGTTGTGCCCTGCTAGAGAATAGGCCTTAATGTGTGTAGAATGTGTGTCTTCTAAGTCGTGCACACAGAGAGCTGGTAGAAAGACTAGAAAGCAGCTGTCCACCTTTTGTTCATGTGGTTTGTTTTCTTGAAACATATCAGGGTGTGCGCTGAGTTACAATGCAACATATGGGGCCTGGAGTGGTGGCTCAGTGGTTAGAGTGTTTGCCTGGTATGTGCAAGGACCCAGGTTTTAAACCCCAGCACCGCATACACAACCGAGTGTCAGAGAAGCAAAGGCCAGATGAAAAAAATAAATAAAATTGTTCCTTTCTCACTCCCTCTCTCTTAAAAAGAAAAGATTCTGCATATGTATTATTTTCTCCTTGATTTTGGTAACTGCTTTAATTTTTATTGCTGTTGTATGTTTTTGCCTTTATCTGTTTCTTCATGGAAAGTACTGAGAAGTTCTAAGGGACTTTAGTGGGGGCGCTTACAAGGTTACAAGGGCAGTTGGCTTACAGAATGTCCAATCAGACTTGCTTGAGAGATATTTAAATCTCCTTTGAAGCAATAATTGTAAGAACTTAAATGTTTTCCTTTTTCATATAACAATATACAGATTAGAAATAAATTTAATTTTTTTTCTGAAATTTGAGTTTGCTACAACTGCTAGAAGGTGTTAGAACTTCATTTCTGTAAATTTATCTATACTTCCAATTTATACCACCTTAAATAGCCACTCGCTTCTATTTGGTGCCTGTTGCTTCCCATCCCTCTTCTTCCTCCTCTGTGTGTGTAGACATAGTTTAGATGATCTTATAGTTCCCTTTGGTTGATAGTTTCTGATTTGGAGTGTGGAAACTAAATGAGAATGTCTTAGAAAAGCTGCTTACTAAACTCAGTCTGCTGTTACTAGGGACGTTTGTTTTCACTGGTCTTTATTAGGTACCCACAGTTTTGTTAGGTGAAGTTCAGAACAATGAAAAGGCATAAACCCTGCTTCTAAGGATCTTGTGATCACCAAGGGATATTGGGGAGAAAGGAAAAGAGGGTTATGTTGGCTTTAGTGGTGGAAATTGTCCACCTGAATGGCATATCTTGAAGATTGGTGAGGTTATTCCATATGGCTGGAAGGAAATGAAAAGCTTATTTGCTTTTCTGATTTTTTTCCTCCTCTATATATTCTTATCGCTTTCCCAATATAAAATAAATGATGAGATTTGATCCTGTTTATGGTATGTGGCTTAGGGCATGGGAACCTTCACCTTATTTTTTCCTCCTTGAATTGAACATGAAATTCTGATACTACAGGGCAAAGGAGAGACCAGGGTTTATGAAGACTGCATATCTTGCGAATCTTAAGTAGAACTCTTCAATTATTATGGGCTCAACTTTCTCTGAATTTTCTGGTCCAAATGTTACGGTAAGGAAAGCAGCTCTGAGAGATAAGGATCGTAGTTCAGCAGATAAAATGTTTTGAAGAGGATGTTGAAAAACACCTTCAAACCTAGCATTTATTTTTATAACACATATACATTTGTTTTAGAAAATTTAGGAAATATTTGCAGTAGCTTATAATTGTAATTTTTTTTTTAATTTGCTGTCTTCTCTACCTTCTTTGATGGTCCCAGTGATGTAGGTCCTATTATTATCACCCCATTCTACAGATGAAGAACCTGAAGCATAGAGAGATTACTGTTTCAGTGTTTTTTTGTTCTAATTTTCCTGAGTGTGTGTGTGTGTGTATAAATGATATAGATAGATATATAGATATCCTCAGTAAAATTTGGATTATGTAAAACAGGTTTTATGATGTACTTTTTATCTAACAGGGCATTATGAGAATATTTCTCTTCACTATGAAATCATCCTTGAACACAGGTTTTAATGTCCATGCAATATTTTGTGAAATTAGTTTAACCCATAGTCTCTAACTTAGGCACTGTTGGCATTTTCAGTTGGATAATTTTTTTTTTTTTTTGTTCTGGGTACTGTCTTGTGTGTTGTAGGTTGTTTAGCTTCATAATTGATCTCTATATATTAGATGCCAGTAGCCTCTTTCCTCCACCTCCCACACAATTGTGACAACAAAAATGACTCTGGGTGTTGTCAAGTAAGTGTTCTTGGGGGACTTAATCATCTCTAGTTGAGGACCACTTACTTAACGATATTTATTGTTTGGTTTTAAAAATAATATGTAGTTATAAGTCGACTTATGGTGAATTTTCTATTGGAGAAAATAGACTCATGCCTTCTAGATTATATTTATCAGCTAATTTAGCTATGTTTTCATTAATATAGTTTTTGATAATAGCAATATTGTTTGAAAGTTGAAGTGTAACATTATTTGCATTCGTATAAGAATGTAATTGCTTTTCTGTCAGCGGTCTGATGGAATTGCATCCTGGAAGCTTTGACCATAGTTGTTTGATTGCAGATGAATTCCATTATTTCCATGTCACTTTCTTAAAAAGTTTGGTCATTGAGGCAGCTATAATACCTTGTGTTATTAATAGAAACCAGAAGTTACTATTTTAGCTTGTTTACATAGTTTTCTTGATGTTTTGACACTTTAGAAGGCGCTATAAAGCCATGTTTCCTAATAGATACTCATCTTTTTGTATAAATCAAATGTTCTTTCATTAACAGAACTATAGCATATACTAATTAACAGTCACAGCTGCCCTTTTAAGGAAGAAACATTCATTCTTGTATGTGGCAGTGGGGGGTGATTTAGACAACATAAAGCCAGTTGAAGTCATTAATCCTTCCTTTATTTTGAGCCTTACATTCAGTGTCTTTTTTCTACATCCCTTCCCCCCACCTTCCTCCTGGATCTCATTTACCCTTTCTGGGAAAGTTCAAAATCAGTGGGATATATTATGGATATACATTAAGTGAAGATATAATTTCATATACATGTGTATATCTAATAATATACAGTTTTTCTCTATTCATTTTGCCTTTGTTTATAATATCCCATGGTAGTAATTAGATCTGTTCTTTAAAATATTGTTAGTTGTGTTTTCGAGATTCAAATTTTGTGTTTTGATTGACGCATAGTACTAATTTCAGTTGTGCATTTAAAATGTTTTCTTATTTCTGTGGTACCAACTGGTTTAATTTTCTCTTCCTCTGTTTTCTCTAACAAAATACCAATTGAAAAATATTTTAGTATATCATGGGTCTTCTGTTACATGAATTATTTGTAAAGAGAATATTTTAAAATGCCAGTTTTTTTAAATTTCATGTGTTCTGATAATGAATTTTGATAGCTATTTTTATATATTAAACTTATAAGATTGACTACCAATTTTGAGTATTTTCCATTCTCCTTAAGGTAATTATAGTTCTAGAGAGAAAGTCCTAGAGGAAGAAAGCCTTTATTTTATACTTTCAGACCCATGGTTGATTATTGATTTGCTTTTTATTAACACTTGGTGCTTTTTTTTTCTTTTTTTTTTACTGTGGAAGTTCAAACTGCATGAAAGCTTTTTTTTTTTTTTAAATAATGAGAATTTCTTTTGAGGATGTTAGTGTTTCCCTATTGTATCTAGCTTTAAAAACATTAGATATTTATTAAAAGGATTTGCCCCTAGTCAGATGTAGTTGATGACATGAAACCAGGTAAACCATTCCTCTGATTAAAATTCCTGGTGGTTCAGCTGAGGTCTTTCTCCAAGGCTGACTGGGGAAAGGTCATCTATGCAGAGTGAGATTGCCAGTTAGCAGTGCTCAACTGGTTGTGTTTCCACTGGCTTAATATGGGCATTGTAGGACATCTCACTTATTCCTTCAGCATATCCATATCATTTTATTTTGCAAAACAAAATTGAATCTTATTAAAGAAGTGATATCCAGAAATAAAAATTTAACATCGGTGTAAATAGGAGCATTAGAAAATGTAATGATCTTTCTGTTAACCTCTACTATTCACATGACATGTCCTTTTTTTTTACAAATAAAACTCAAGTCTTCATTTGGACTGTAAATGTGCTAATGTGTGAAAGAAAGATATTGGTAAAGTTAAATCAAGAAAGATGAAAATTACAGAATCCATTGGTTAGAAACATTAAAAAAATTTTTTTGCACACGAATTTTAAATGATCAGGTAGAAAGTAAAATGCAATATTCATGTTGGTAGACAAGTCCATGTTAAGTAATAGGACTTCCTCTGTGGAAATTTACCTATGGAACAAATTAACTGCAACAGTAACAATTTACAGAGCAATTTTTCAGACAGAAATTAAGATTGTTTTAATTTGTTAACCTCCAAAGCAATTTTTCTCCCTTTAAGTTCAGAACTCAGTTGAGAGTGACAGTGAAATGACATTTATTTTCAGATAACGTTCTAGAATTTCATAGGAAGGTTTAAAGGATTTGTCTTTAATTAAAAGTGCTCTACACTTAGTAAAAATCCATGTTTAGATGAGGAATTGATTCTTTTTAAAGGAAAGCTGCAAATTTTTCTTGTATGGATAAATGTCACTCTGTTCATTTCTTAGCTGCAAGTCAGGACTTGTTCTATTCCACTAGGTTGTCATAGTAACGCAGTTAACTGTCATCTCAACTCAGACTGTTGATGGTTTTATTTGTAGGTTTGTAAGATTATTAAAATTTAGCTAAAATTATTGATTTGCTTTTTATTAATACTGGATTGTTTACCATGGAAGTTCAAATTGCACAAAGACCTTTTTTCTGTCTAAAAACAAAAAAAATGAAACTTTATATTAAATCTACTTAATTTTTAATTTTTTTTAAATTTAAAATGTGGTATAGTGCTTAGTAGCAAAATAATCTCTTTGAATTGTTATCTTTGAATCACTTTGTTTTCTTTGTTTACAGTAAGGAGGGAAAAAAAAAACCTTAAAAGTTCACCTTTAGTCTGCTTTTAACTTAACATAAAAGATACCTGTCAGAAAGGCATGAAATGGTACATCAAGTGCCTAATATTTGAGTTTTCATTTTATTTATGGTTTTTGAAACCTTGCAAGAATGCTTCAGTGAACTGTGTTGTGAAAGTATTTATTTTTGTATATTTATGTGAGAGAAATTATTTAGTTCTCACTTATAAATAAGACAGGCAAACCTTATTTACAATAACTTTAGCTAATGGTCCGTGGATGAGTGCTTTTATGCAAAATAGCCAAGAGGCTAGAATTAACTTTTCACATTGAATGCACATTTGATGTCCAGACTTGAGCAACATGTGGCACCTTATTATAGAGACTAACATTCAGGATTCAATTTGTATTTAACACATTTGCTCCAGAATGCACACATCATCTGTGCCACATTTAATGTTAACTTTGTAATGATTTGTGTTTCTTCCTTGTAGCTACATGAGTGGAAGTGTTTATTTGTTGCTTTTTGTAATTTTCCTCTCTCAAGTTTGTTTAAACTTAGTTAATTAGCTATTTCATATTTTATATTAAAAACAGTTTAGAGTAGGACAGCTACTTGGGTTGTGTTAATTATTAAAAGTTATCTTTTTTATCAAATTGTGAAGGTCCTTTGAATAACTGTGCTTATACTTCCCTTTTGTTTCTGTTAGTTTCTGAAGTTATTCTTGGAGAGGTAATAGTTGGTATGTCCTCTTTGATTGTATTACTCTGTTACTAAATAAAGAACTAATAGCTTATGTATATTTGAATTAAATTTAAGATAGTTCATCAGAACACATGGAATAATGATTTTTTTAAATGAGTTCTGTTCCTAATGTTTTATTACTATTCTTGTAGTTGAACTACATGATAGCCCCCAGTGATCTTCACCTCCTGTTATTTATGTCCTTCCCTTTCATACTCAATCATGGCTAATCTGTAGAATATTGTAGAAATGACAGTGTGTACCCTCTTAAGCTAGGCCTTGTAAAGCATGATGCTTTCATTTTGTTCTCTCTTGGAGCACTCACTGTGGGGGAAGCTGCCTACCATGTTCTGATGATATTCAGGCAGACCTGTGGAGAAGCCTGGAAGCCTTTAAGCAAAGCTAACAGCCAGCACTGTCTTGCCAGCTATTCGAGTGAGCCATCTTGGAAGTTCAAACTCTGTAACTTCACTCGGGTCCTCCTGTGGTTGTAGCCTCAGCTGACTTTGAGGGAGATCTTGAGAGAACCATCTATCTAAGCCACTGATGAATTGCTTACACAAAGAAACTGTGAAATAATACGTATTTATTGTTGTTTTAAATCAACAAGTTTTGGTCTAAGTTGTGATGCAGTAATAGAAAACTAATGCATCTGCTAAATAATCAATTTTAAAACAATTTCCTATTGGTCACATAGTTTGTAGCTACTTGTAAGCATGTCAGTTGCAGAGGCTTATGTTGTGTATAGTCATATTCACAGGAGATTGGGGGAGTATGTTATATAAGTCATTGACAGTATTCATAACTGAATTTGATTTTTGGCTTTGTCTCTATCCACTGTCTTGAGTAAATTACTTAAAATTTCTAACATCAGGGTTTTTTTTTTACTGAAATTATTTACTGGAATAATTACACTTAACTTTCCATATAGGTAGGTATTTGTTATTTTTTTAATTGAGGATGAAATGTCTGATGCTAAATTTCTAGCATAATGATTGATATACCCATCCTTTCCATTTGTTTCCCCACAAATTAATCCCTTTCTAAGTAAAAATGCAGTCCTTTGTCACAGAGGTAAGGATTTCTTTAAGCATTAGAGTTTGCAGTTTCTCCCTAGGGTGTCCTATCAGTCTTATAATCTTCAATACGCAGAGCAGTTATTACTCTACAAGTCACTTTTCTTTTGCCTAGTCTTTTTATTATCATGTGCCTTAGGTGTGATTTCTTTCATGTTAATCCTACTTGGGGTTGCAGAGCCTCTTGAATTTGTTGGTGGATGTCTTAGCAATTTTGGAATATTCTCAGTTATTATCTCTTAAAATTTGCTCTTTCTCTTTGCCATTGTTATCTTCCTGAGACTGTAATTAAAAATATATTAGCAAATGCTTTCTCAAAGTCTTGATTATGTAAAATGTTAAACAAACTGCATGCATTGTGTGATCTTTTAGACAATAAATGTTTTTAAAATGTTACACCTTTGCACTACATTCCACATGTCTACAATTTTAATATTCTTTTACTGTATGTGACATAGAAACATGCGCGCGCATACACACACACACACACACACACACACACACACACACTTTTTAAAAATTTTAATCCATTTGTCCTCCAGGCTTCCAAAGACAGGGACAGATAGTTGGAAAATAGAGTAAAGAATATATATGACCCATGGAATACAGCTAAAAGATCTAACATACTTTTAAAATTTTATTGTCTGAAAGATAACATGATCTTTATTTTCACATTTGCATCTCACTAATCTGGTCTTTTAATATGCTAAACTTCCATTAAACTGTTTATCATCTTTCGGTCCAAAAAGTTTCATTTGATTCTCTTTTTTAGATAACAATTGTTGAATATTTTTATCTTTTCATCAATTTTCTCTATCATTTCTTCTATTTTATTTTTGTTTGTTTTGAGCATACAGTCATAGTTATAAATGACCTTTAATGCTAACTGTAGTATCTAGGTCTCACTCTTGGGTTTGTTGTTAATTTGTTTTCTTCTTGCTTTTTGATTATTTTGTTCTGTCTGTGGCATACCTGGCAGTTGAACCTTCAGAATTATAAGTGAAAAACTGTAGAGGCATATATGTATGTGTGTGTGTGTGTATGTTTATATATGTATCTTTCTTTATATATATGTATCTCTCTCTTTCTCTCTCTCTCTCTCTCTCTCTCTATATATATATATATATATATATATATATATAAAATCAATGTAAAGTCTCTTTTTCCTTTACTCAGTAGATAGGTTGGAGGTTATGCACCCTTACTACAATCAGAGATTAAACTGAATCAGTGCTCTGTTGATGTTTTGGTAAGTTTTAGGGTCCCCTGAGAAGCAGGATTTCCAGCAGTGGTGGACCATTTCCTGATGGTTCCAAAATTAATTCTTGTTCTCTTAGCACATCAAAGCAGCTGGTTTTGTTTTCATTTTCAAGGCTTTCTATTAGCATTTTAAAGCTCACACCCTATGCAGCTTTGGAAATTAGATATGGTCTTATGGAGAAAAGTGACTGAGTAAGAATCCCAATTTTCTGCCCCTCTCCCTTCCATTGGAATCTTGGTCCCTCAAGTCTCCAAACTTGTCTTTCCATTCCCTGATCACCAAAAGGCTTGCTACTTTTCATACTTCCAGCAGTGACTACTTTCTTCTCCAGAGCTTGTGTTCTTAGACCTTTGTCCTACACCCAGAATTGGTTAATGTTTCTAGGAAGAGAGTGTCTATAGAATGCCAGCTCACCTTTCGGGTTTCTCTACTGCCCTAGAATCTTGACTCTTCTGGTTCAGATTGCCTCAGTAGCTCTTTGATTCTTAGAGTAGTCAGTATGTATTTCAAGTCTTTGTAGTTATTCTGGGTGAGAGCATTGATGTACCTCAGGGTACTTGGTGAAGACTATGCTGTTATTTTCAAATGAATAGATGACTTTGTTATTTTCTGTTTTGTTTAGCTTTATGCTGTCATAATTTTTGATATGTGAACATTTTTTGTCATTACTTACTGATGTAAATTAATTTTTCTGAATCGTTATTGTAATAATTTTTACAACTACCCTTGATTTATTACTCATAACCATTATAGTCAATATTGGTTACCAGATTTATTCCTTAATTACAAAGATGAAGAGTATCTTATGATGCTGTACCAAATTGTAAGCGTAAATGTATAAAGTTAGTGACAATATATCAGTAAGTCTACATACTCCTTTTTCAACTTTGAACTTATTCTGCCAATGAAGTTAATATGCTCTGTTGGCAAAAGGAAGCATGAAGATCCTCACCTTTAGCTGTAGTTGTAGTTATTGACAATGGGTGAAGGGACCATCTTGTGTTCGCCTTGAGAAAGTGTGTTTTGAGTCTTTCAAAACAAACAGATCTGCATCAGGTGTCATTTTCCTGTGTTTTTCGTGCAGGAAGAAGAGAGTGAAGAGGAACCCAAACTGAAGTATGAAAGACTTTCCAATGGGGTAACTGAAATTCTTCAGAAGGATGCAGCTAGCTGCATGACAGTCCATGACAAGGTAAGGTATACTTTCAAAGCATTCTTGTTTCTGTTCTAAGTTTGCATTTTTGGAGTCCTGATGCTTTGGGGTGTTTTTTTTTTGTTTTTTTTTTTTTAACAGTGATTATGTCTCTTTGACACTCTTCTTCTTTTATTCCTCACCAACAACAAAACTACCACCCAGAAATTTTATGCACACACACTCACATTTTGAGGGTATATCAAGTAGAATATAGATAATGATATGAAAGATGTATATGGTTTTGACAACTCCATCACTCAGCTCCTGAAACCATAACAATCAGATTAGGAACATGTTAAGATTAGAATCAGTGTGAAGCTCAGTGCTTTCATAAGGGAAGAAGTGATTACATTGGAGGTCTTAGGAATCAATAGAAATGCCTGCAATTGCTGTTCATATATTATATGAATAAATAATATTCCATATCTGGGTTCTTGTTATAGCAAAGCTCCCATCAACTTTTTCAGTCCAGACTAAGTACTGGAGATCACCTTTAGTGTATTCTTGGACCAGAACAGTTTGTGCTGTGGTTAGAGCAGTGGACCCCCTGGTGTTTCCACCACCTTGCTCTTTTCAGTGGGCTTGTGAATGGTCTTTGTCCTTCCTGACAAGGCAGACTCCGCACCTCTGACCAGTCTGCTGGCTTTTCACTGTTACCAGCAGTGTTGCCTCATTCTCCTGCTTACCTCACACCTAATTCCTTTTTGCATCAGATTTTGTTCCATTGTGAACATGTCTGTACTTACTCAGCACTTGATGTAATGTCTTTTCTTTCTCATTTTACCAGAAACCCCCTTTCTAGGAGGTTTCTGCCATTTGGCTGCAATACCAGGGTTGCCCCTTCCCCTTGCTACCTTCAACCACCTTCCTGTCTCTTTTTTTCACTCATTAAAGCCTAAACTTGAAATTCTTCCTCCTCGTTTAATTCTGGTGATCTTTACCTCCACCCTGTTTCTTCCCCTCCTCTGAAGGCCACACTCTGCACAGTGTGGATGCCTAGAACTTGAAGCTCTTTGGTCTCCACTACACTCTCTGTTGACTCCTTTTGTCCTTCAGGCGTTCATGTTCATTTTCCCACAACCTTGTTCTGTGACTTTGTAGAGTCCTGATCTGTAATCCATTCTTCCTTTTTCATTTCTGACTCTGCGAAATGATTAATCATCCTAATTCTGTCAGTGTGTTCACTTGTTTTAAATCCCCGTCTTTGCATTGTGCTCCTCAACCAGTCTCAACTCTGAATTAGTGCCACAGCCAGCCAGCACTAGTAGGGTTTCATGTACCCAGGTAAATATGTTACTAAAAATTGTTATTCTTGTCATGTCCTTCATCAGCTCCTTTAGTCCTCAATTCCCCTGTCCTTCACTCTCAGAGAGTGCTGTCATTTCTATTTAAGAAAACTGAAACACTGAGGCACGATCAGCCTCAGTTCCTGACCCCTTTCTCACCTTGTCCAAATCTATACCCCTCTTACCCACAGGATCTTTTTGTCTACTTTTATTGGTCACGTCAGTTCATTTCTTCCCTTCTCTCCTAGAGATCCTTGCAGTGCCACAGAACATACTTAATGTTAGCCTCAGGTAACTGCTAATCTACTTTCTATCTCTGTAGTTTTGCCTATTTTGGAATTTCAGATAAATGTAGTCATACGTTATTTGATCTCTTATGTTTGGATTCTTTCACTTCGCATTTTTTTTAAGTTAATCCATGATGTAGCGGTATCAGTAGTACTTCATTCCTTTTTATTGCTGAATAGTGTTCAGTTGTATGGATGTACCAGTCTTGTCTGTGAATTTACCAGTCTGTGTACACTTTGCTGATTTTAAATTGTGACCTTTACCTCTCTTCTTCAAATGTCTTCAGCTTGACACTGTCTTCTTATTATTTTCTGATATTATTATGTATATTAATTATATTATTATATTAAATTATTATTATATAATTTCTGATATTACCTTTGTTCCTTTCACTCTCTTTTACATCCACCTTTTCCCTCCATTTTGGTTTTTGCAAGATTTGGTTCATCATCCACATTTCTCTTACTTTTACCTTCTCTTTGTTTTGGATTGCATGACTTCTGTAACCACCTGCATGCTGAGCTTCACCAGAATAGCACATGTTTGTATCCAGGTGTCTCCTAAACATCTCTGCCTTTTTTTCTTTTTACTTGAGCCTCAGCACATCCATAATGAACTTACCTTCTTTTCCTTGTAAACTTACATCTAGGTTTTGTTCTTTCTTTCATTTGTTGACAGCACCATTTCCTTTGTCATTTAAGCCAGAGGTGACTTCTCCTCTTCCCTGAAGCCATTGCCTAAGACTGGATAGTATTCTTTCACCCCTGCTGTATTATCAGCTCTGCTATTTTTCTACCTGACTTGATATATGTTTATCTCTTGTATCTTTCATTTTACCTCTTTAAACCCATCTGCCTTCTGGTTGCCCTAATGATGTGTTGAATGCAGATTGGTCTGATTTTCATCATCTACTAGACAAAATCTGAGCTCCTTGATGTTGAATGAAGACCCTCTGAGATCCTGTGCTCTTTGTTCAATTGGTTTTGGGTCTTGTCGCTTTCTGCCATAAGTGTGGTGCTGTGGCAGCACCACTTGGCAGTTTTTACTCAGAACCCCCTTCTGCTTGGATTCTACTCCCCCGTTCAGTGGCTTGAATCCACTGCCTGAACTCTTCTGTTAGTCTAGGCATTCATTGTTTCTCTCTGACTAATGTGCATACTGTGAACTAATCTATTTTCCCTCGGATTTGCTTTCATTCCAGTCCACTCATCACACTTCTACCTAGGCAATCTTCAGAAATTCCACTCTGATTATGTAGTTCTCAAAATTCTTTACTGGCTTCCTTGTGTCTTAATCTTTTTCATTACTCACCCTGCTTTCCTCTTCTTACCTACCTTTGATCTCTCCATAAATACCTAAATGCTTCTAACCAACCTTTCCAATCTCATCACCTGTCTCTCTTCTGGGCATGAACTAGATGCTTCTTGCATATAAAATGGTACATATTTTCTTGATTTTGTTTTGCTTTTTTGGTGTTCTGTGCCTTTGAACAAGTTTCCATTCTGCCTAAACTGGTCTTTAGCACCAGCCTGCCTGCCCTGTCTGCTTTTGTCATTTAATTCCTCCTTAAGGTTTAGGACAACTGACTCTTCCTGTGTTTCAGAAGGTCTTACAGATACTTCCATTTTAAGCATACTCTATAAATTTAATTGCAGTTTATCAATTTATGTATATATATATCTCCCTCAATACTATAACCTTTAAGTCACATTGCTCATTGTCTAAGAATATTATAATACTTTTTCTGTGTTTGTTGAATGAACCATTGAATGAGTAAAATGGAGAACACAGTGTGCCACTTTTTAACATGATACTTTTCAAATTAGACTTGATCAGAGACCTAATAGTTGGAAACAGTAATCAATGTTGACTTTTAGATAATACACTGTTAATCTGAGGTTCGTGTTTCTATTAGAGGGTTCTGATCCAATTGAGAGTATTTCAGTATTTTTATTTTATTTTTGTAGTCCTGGGGACTGAACCTAGGGCCTTAAGCAGGCTACACACTGCTCTACTATTGAGGTACACCACCAGCCCATATTGCATCTTCTGCTTTTCTAACTCTATAGTCCTTGACTTTTGTTTTGTTTTGTTTGTTTTGTTTTTTTTTAAAGAGAGAAACAGTGAGAGAGAGAAAGCGAGAAACAACTTTTTTTAGTTTTTCATGTGGCCTTTGTTGCTCTGAGACTTCTTTGGGTACATGGTGCTGGGGTTTGAACTCACGTACTCAAGGCAAGCGCCATAACTGCTGAGCCACCGCTCCAGCCCCAGTCCTTGACTTTTGAAAGAGAAGTGCCCGGGAAGTCTCATCAACTGCTGGATCTTATTTCCTCATGTGTACTGAACCCCTCTAGTCTAAAAATTTGAAAACTGTAAAACACTATAGGAAAGGTGGATGATATTATGGAGCTGATCAAATTTGAAATGTGTTACTTCTTGTTTGTTTTGTGATGTTCACTGAATGGCGTGCCACCTCTTCTGCTTGTTAATCGACATAGTCCAGTCTTGCAAAGTAAAAACAGTTAGGTTGAGTGGATTTTGAAGGATGAGATGTCCAATCTGCTAGTTTATAAAGTGAATCTATTTTTTGTAATTAAACATTAAGGGAACTAATTAAATTATATTTATTCTTTGTCCTAGGTTTTAAGTGCTTTTAAGTTAAAGAAGAAAGAAGCAAAACTCAATAGATATAAAAGCTTAAGGTTTTTTAATGACTAGAAAGAGAGTAAAATTTGAGGGATTTGTATTTATTTTCTATCACATTTGTGGCCAATTTGGCATTTTATATTTTTTGTTTTATTTTGTTGAAAGCATTAGCAGATGAATGCAACTCATCTATAATTTTAGTAGTCACATAAATATGATCAGGTTTTTGAGCTCTTTTTTGTTTTGTTTTTTTTTTTTTTTGGAAGAGCACATAGTTGTTTATTTCTAAAAGGGTGTAGCTAGAATTTAATCTAAATGATCAAAAGCTTTCCTAAAGGTAGCTTGTCATTTTTAAAAAATCATATTTTTTGAAAAATATGTATTCTAAATAATTTTACTTTTAGGTTGAACTATAAAATCAAAATAGTTATTTTGTTTGCTTTCTATTTTAAATCTTAAATGAATGAAACCAATAATTTGTGGAGATATAGAGAAGAGACAGAATGAATATGTGAGTAAAATACCCTGCATTGAACCTCTAAAGCTTCCATGTAATAAAATGCAATTAGAGGTTCGAAAACAGCCTTTACAATGGTGTCAGGAAGTGACACAGTATTAAGGCATTTTAAGGATCCAACCCCCCTTGGTTTCCTAACAAACTAGATACAGTATTTATGAGGAGAATCAATACTGTGAGATACTTGGGGTGAAGTGAGCTTTTAAGATCCATTCTTTTACCACAGAGCACCTCAGAATGGAGTGTTATTTGTTTTCAGTTAGTATCGTATGTGGTGGTTTTCTATTCAAATATTGTCAGGGAGTCACTGTAAAGAAAAAGTATAACCATTTGCATCTTCTGTTTCTAGTTAGAATGTTGTTTTGCTTTGGAGAAAGCGGTTCTGTTTGGTTTAAATATTCTGACTAATTTCCCCCCAGAATTCCCTCTAACCCATTTCCCTTCCAGTGCCCAAGCAGCCTGTTTTCACCCGGCTCACTGTCTGCCCTGGATGACTAATCGTCCTGGCACCTGGTGCATTCAGGCAGGCCTGTGCAGCGGAATCGTCATACCTAGTTATGTCTGCACACCTGATGTTTTATTAACCAGTATTGATTTTTTTACCCAGGGGACTTTTTTCTTCCTGAAAAAAGGCAACCTTGCAGGAGTGAAAGGCATTGCAGGGGATGAATTTCTAATGAACCCCTTCTTTCCCTTTTTGTGACTCCTCTTTAATGTAGCTTCATATTTTAAGTGCCTGAACTGAAATTTCATTTTAAGCAATTCCATTTTGATAAATCCTTTTAAATCTTGACTTTCTGTAAGGTTATTTTTTAAAGATTGTGCTGCTTGACTGAAATGCTTAGTAGTGCCTGTAAATTTGAGCATTTCATTATAGGTTGCAATGAAGCATGCTCACATGCAATGAAATATAGAGAATTTTGGACTTTTGAGTAATGGTTAAAGAAATAAAAAGGAAGAGAAATCTCATGTCATATTTCAAGTAGTCCTCAAGTTTCTTCTAGTTCGTTCAGGATTGGGTTCAAAGAAGTAAAGAAGCAGTGGGAGTTATGTAGTAGCTTTATATCATAAAATGAATATGTAGCTCAACAGTTACTTAGTGACAGAAGAGGATTTTTTTGCATTAGAATATAAACATTTATACTCAGTATTATACAGTAACTTTTCTAGAGACATCCTAAAGCTAAGAGATAGTGTAAGTACATCTGAGGTTTTTTTATCCCTCAATGTGACATGGATTATCCATTCAAAAAATAACAGTTTTTGTTTGTATGCATTTTTTGCATTGAACTTAAATGATAAGATAGATTTACACATTTGCCATAAATTAGTTTCTTAATCATTGCTTTCTGACTTTGTGTTCAGCTGTAGGTTGGTTGTGCATTCACGGCTGCATTTTTAATTTACTGCCTCAGTCCATCAGGTATTGTGTACAGACTGCATACACACCATTAGTTGTCAGTAGATGAGGGTTCTCATGAGTCATTCTGACAGCTAGCTTGCACTATCACAATAAAATAGGTCCTGTTCTGTCATTTCTCTGAAGCTAGAAACAAACATTCTCCAAGGAATGTATATCTTCTGAGATATTGTAGATCATTTATGCATTAAGTGTCATCACTTTGAAAATAGTTTTATTACGAATTCTTTATAAATAGAGCATTAATTAACTGACTCTTCTGTTCTGTTTACAGTTTTTGTCTTTGGGCACACATTATGGCAAGGTTTATTTACTTGATGTCCAGGGAAACATCACTCAGAAGTTTGATGTAGTAAGTATATGGTATAAAATAATGTATGCTAAACTTCATGCTCAAAATTTGTGCTCTGTAGTATTAGTTTTAGCAATTTGTTTTAAGAGTGTAAAGAGGATCTTTATTAATTGAATCAGAATGCTAAAGAGTATAAATCTAAACTTTATAGATACACTAAAAATTCTTAAAGTGAACTTATAGAGGAAAAGATCTCCGTGTGTGTACATACATACACACATTATATAATTTGGGATCTTTTATGTATATTTTGACTGGATATCTTTTATATATTAGGTGCATATAAAATCTATTCGTATAAATCTAATTAATTGTAATTCTTTAATTTATTATAGTCACTCATTTGGCCACAAATGAAGCACTTAGAATACTCCCATGTGTATTCTTTTAAAATTTTAACAGTGTAGAGTGTCCAGGTGAATTATTATTAAATTAAAAAATGTTGCTTTTGTTAGTAAACAGTGCTAGTTTATATACTCAGGGAGTTTGTGGAATTCTTAAAGTATATATGCCCTCAATTGGTGACTAATGTCAGTTGAAAGTACATGTCTTGTCATCTTATTGAGATGCTACAGATAATTGAAAAGTGATTGATCACCTTGCTACATCAGTTTATCTCTTCTGAATATACAAAGCTAAAATATTTTATGTGACTGTTTTGGGGCTTGTACTCAGTTTTATTGATTAAAAGCAAAGAATCATGCTTTTTGATTTTTTGATTGTGATTTAAAATCATTGAGAATAAAGAAAATGTTGAATTTGAAGCTTGATTTTGGTATTTAAATTATACGTTGAAAATATCTAAAACATCCATTTTTGTGTGAATATTAATATTTGGGTTGAAAAGGTGCTCATTTTGGGGGCAGAGATTACTGTTTTGAAGAAAATGTCAGCTCTTGTTGAAAGATCCATTGTGAGATACTGATATAGTTTACAGCAAGACTACAGTTTCTAAAGCTGGTGTATCATGTGTGAAAGGAAAAGGTGTACCTTCTTTTGCTAGAAAGAAATGGAACCATAGAACGGTAAGAGAATCTTTGGACCATCCCAGAAAGGGAAATATGTGCACTAATCATACTGACACTTCATGGAAATCATGGCTTCTCATTCTGCTCTAGTACCTACCCCTTTCAACCAGGAGGCATATACTTTTGACCCTCCCTCATCTACTTCCTACATCCTGGACGTACCAGCATACATCTCTATGATCTAAGCATTTAATGTGTCAGTTACCATCTGCTGAAATGTGTAACTGGGCCAGGGTGTGTTTGTGTGTCTCTCTGTGTTATTATGCTTTTCTCCTCATATTTAAAAGAGTTTGCCTGTATTAAATTTTCTGCTCCAGTTTAATGATTTTTTTAAGAGAGAGTGTGAGAGAGAAAGAGTTAACTTTTTATTGTTTCTTCTATTTTTTTGTTTTTCCTCCACTTAATTGTATATATGTGGTGCTGGGGATTGAACCCAGATCCTCGGGCATGCCAGGTAAGCGTTATACTGCTGAGCCACCTCTCCAGCCCTTAATGATTCTTTTATTTTATTTTATTTTTTAAGAGAGAGACAGTGAGAAAGAGATAAAGAATCAGTTTCATTTAGTTTTTCATGTGGCTTTTGTTGCTCTGACCTGTTGTGTACCTGGTGCTGGAGTTTGAACCTATGTCCTTGCACATGCCAGGCAAGTGCTACCGCCAAGATATGGCTCCAGCCCCTAATGATTCTTTTTAATAAGTGTTATGTTGAAATTGCAAGGCTTGCTTGCTAAGATTTGAGGAATATACTGTTGGTTCCATAGCTGAAAATCAGTTCTTGTGTCTCCTCCGAGTATACCTTCAGTTATAGCTTCTTTGAGGCCAGTTTCATGTCAGGTTTATCTTCCATCCATTTCTTTCAGGTGATTTATGATACATAATTTTCCCCAACCTTTATTCAGCCCCACCCCTACCCCAGTCCTGCCTGTATGCATCTTTTGAAAGTAAGCTCTCTATAGCTTTGCATCATTTTTTGGCAGGAGAGGAAGATTGATACTTTTTTTGTTTATTTGTTTACCAAGAAGTTGATAGTCTTGCTGTGGAAAAGTTTTACATAAGGCTAAGTCTTCTTGATGATAAATATCATATTAAATGACTTTTAAGTGATGTTTTAGGTTGTCATCTTTTGAAAGAAGTCTTATTTCAGTTTCTTATCTATGAGATTTTTTTTCCCTTTATTCTTTTCTTTTCCTGTTTCTGATGATGTAATTGCTTTGTAGGCCTCTGTCTCATTCCTCTTTTAAAAAGGGAATCTTTCAATTCTAAAACCTTGAATTTGCAAAATTTTTTTGGATGTAATGGTTGCCATATTTCATCAAGAACTTACCAGACATTCTCTGTTAAGATAAATATCAAAGTTTTGAAGTTAATTTCTTAAAGAAGAGGAGGATTGAGGAATTTCCTTGAATTCCAGGTAGCAGTCTATTAGTATTCCTATTTTTAATTTAGGATTAAATTTTCAGACTCTGTTCCTTAGTTGTTAATTTTTGGTACTCCTTGTGTTCATACACTACTAAAACCCAGAACTCCTTAACTCATAAGACTTTGTTTTAACCTCCTCCTAGTAAGTCCCTTTGTTTCTAGTCACCCTCTCCAAACTAACCTTCAGCCTAATCCTGTGTCTCCAATATTCCATGGCTCCTCATGACCTCCCGAATGAAGTCCTAATTAGCTAAGCATTTCCAGACCCTGATGGTACCCAGGAACTACCTTTCCAATCTTAGTTTTAGTTTCTTCCCTCTCTAGTCAAAACCTTCTGAGTATTGCCTTGCGCCTGCTTGTTCTGAAGCTTTTAATCACATCTTTCCCTCTAAAATGCCCTTCTTCAGTTAAGTTTCATTCTTTCTGTGAAGTCCTTTCCCTGGATTATTGTCCTAAGGTATCCTCCTCTGATGTACTGTATTGTTAATCATTTCACTTGTTATATTATCCCTCATCCTGTTAGTTGCAGCTTCCTGTTCAGGTCTTGGAGGGCCAGGAACATATCTCCTGTTATACTCTTTCCCTCTTCCTCTCCCTTCTCATTTCTCTGGGGCTATTTGGTATCCAGAAAGCAGATGTTGGCTAAGGCTAATAATATAATTTTGAATCACATCCATGAAGCTAGTTGTTTGTCACTGCTCAATCTTTCAGGAGGTTCCCTGGTATGCAGATCATTGCTCTCCTACGTATTAGCTTCTCAAAAGTTCCTCTTATATGATGGCATTTGGAGGTGAAACCTTTGGGAGTTGATTTGGTCCAGATGATGTCATCAGCGTGGGGTTTTCATGATGGGATTAGTGTGCTTATAGGAAGAGACAGCAGAATGCTTCCCCTAAAAGCCTGAGGAGGCTATAGTTAGCAAGCCATGAGAAGAGCCCTTATCAGACCCCAGACATGCTGGCATCCTGATCTAGGATTTCCAGCCTCCAGAGCTATGAGAAAATAAATCTCTGTTGTTTAAGCCCCCTGGGTGTTTTGTTATGGAAAATCAAGCTAATATGAGATCTCAACCTTAAATTCTACTTTGGAAAAGGGACCCTTTTTTGAGCAATATATATAAAGTTATTAATAAATATTCAAACGTTTCCTAGTTGATATGAGGAATTTATAAAGACTTCAGAGTTGGGAAGCTGAGGAGGCTTTGAAAGGTCATTCCAGATATAAAAAGTACCAAATTAGGAAGTCTGAGGGGAATCAAGTTCAACTGTTCTGGTTACATGTCTCATGTCCACTCCCTTTTCTGTCCTCCTCTCCCTGTGCACTCAGCATCTCCCTCATATGTCCAGGCATTCTTGTTAAGTCACATCCCTAGTAAAACCTGAGTAAAAGAATGATTTTGTGACTGGTCTGTAAATGACCATAGCTTCATTTTTCTCCCTGGGCGTTGGGACTTGGCCATTGTTCAGATTGTATGCCTGACCTTTTGTTTCTTTCTTTGGTTTGGAAGAATTCATCTCTGATATAAATGAGCTTCTCTTTTCTTTGTATTGACATATATATATATATATTTGGAGGATCACTCACTTCTTTCTTCCAGTTCCTTCTTCAAGTTTCAGCAAAGGAAATACTTACCCTCCCTAAAAATTTAATGTTCTTTTAAGCTTCTTAAATTGCATTTTTAATATTAATATATGCCTCTCTTGTCCTTTACATGACTTAATCATTCCTCTGTATTACCTCCACTAGAGCATATAGTCTATTAGTTGAGATTGTTTGCTTCATTTTCTTCTCCTCATTAAATGCTAGCTTCTTGAGGGCAGTGTCTTAGTGTATTTATTGTGGTATCCCCAGTTCTCAGCATAAAAGCTTGACAGAGTTGATAGAAGTGAGAAATGGATAGAATTTGGCTAAACTGTCAGGTGAGGCAGCACATGCCTATAATCTCCTCAGCTTGGGAGGCTGAGGCAGGAAGATTGTAATTTTGAGGTCAGCCTCAGCAACACACGCCCTAAGCAACTTAGTGAGAACCTGTCTCAAAATAAAAAATTAAAAAAAAAAAAGGTCTGGGGATGTGGCTGAGTGGCTAAGTGCACTGAGTTCAATCCCTGACCAAAAAAAAAAAAAAAAAGAAGAAGAAAAGAAGAATTTGGCTGAACTAATACAGTCATATGCTGTATATAATGACATTTTAGTCAATGATGAACTGCATATACTAGAGTGGCCCCATAGATTATATCTCTTAGTGAGTTTATTTATGTAAATGTACTCTGTAATCTTGGTACAGTCATGAAATTACATAATAAGACATTTTTCATAATGTATCTCTGTTGTTAAGCAACACATGACTGTAATTCCACATCTGAAAAACTCCTTGTCGGTGCCATGTTCCAGATTATCGAGGTTTTACACCTTCCTGTCCCACATCATTGTTGTTTGTGTACATTGTGGGAAATCATATGGACATGACCAAGTCTTTAATATAGATATCCTGCATTCATTATATCCCTGAACAGTCTGGCTCTTTTGGACTTATTTATATTGTGACCAGGGTGATGTTGGGGTAACTGTTCATTGAAAGATTCTTTTGAACAGGTCTAAAAACTTAAGCTACCTGTCCTTGAGCACAGAAACCTTCTTAAAATAGGTCTAATCAACCGGAAGCAAGTACCATCATAGTGTGTTAGTCTAGAGTGGCATTGTTAATTGGAAAGCATAGCATGTATCTTTAGAAATGATCAAAATGGTACGTTGTTGCCCAAATGTGCCAATTCCTGTAATGCTTGTCTAAGACTGATTGACAAGTTTCATATTCTCCTGTGCTTAAAGAAACTGTTTTCTGTATGTGGTCATAGTATTTTGAGTGATAAGAGATGTGTCATATTAGTTGAGAATTACTTAAATGGGACTCATTCTAACTTCTGATAAATGATGCTAAAGAAATTCATATTTTTGCATTAAAATAATCTCAAATTTGTGGATTATTTATAAGTAGTTTGGTGGCATCAATGCCTCTAAGTGGCTGTAAAGTTTATTGGGAGTTAAGGATGCTTCTCTTATATAAAGTGTCATACTTATCTTACAGAATATTGTAATCACTGACCTTTTGTGGTAACTGCTTTTGAACAAATATCTCTTAAATAGCTAAAATTTAATTTTTTCACTGAAGAAATTTATCCTGTATTCAACATACTTCAAAGTCGGGGTTGAAATAATTTTAGCTATTCAGAACGTGACTTTGAACAGGGTAGTAGACTAAGGTTTATTGTCTGAAACTTGTAGATTTATTTCCTTTTGCAGGAGTGGATAATGTCAGTTCTGGTGGTCCTTTTTTTGGGAGGGGGATTCAGGTAGTTTTGCAAACTAAGACTATGAAAAGGATTATGATCAATGTGGAGACTGGGGCAGAATAATTGCCATTGCCAGAGGAGTTGGAGAACATGTAGAAACTGAAATTTAAGGTGAATTTGAAAGATGAGTGTATGTTTTTCAGGTTGCTAGAGTTGGGCTAAACAGGTCGACACATTCTTCCTGTGAAGCAGGGTATCACCAAAGGATGAAATACATTTATTACAGACTTTTTAATCTATATGAACATTTTGTTTATCCTACTAGCTAGGGAATATGTGAATAGAGAGGGAAGAATGGATGGTGAGATGCACTGAGGCAAACTTTCGTTGTTGTTTTGGCTGATGGACCAAAGAGAAGGGAGCACAGTGTCTTTGTGGTTACTGATTTTGGAATTCACAGTATTTAGGGAATTGAGTGAAACCACAGCAATGATGGCAAATTGTGTGTCATGAACCAGAAGTCAGGTCTTTATATATGGATAAGAGATGAGTGTGCATATAGTTTAATGACAAATAATTATACTTTGGCTTTGTTTTGTTTTGGCTTTTTAGTCTCTGGGAACCCTGATAGAGACTATATTTCAAAGAAATAGTGTATACATTTTTCTTAAGCTGTTTTTTTTCTTTTCTGTTAACCTTCTTTAAAAATGATTTCTTGGATGTATTCCACAGGTCTCTTTCATTTCATTGAATCATGATATATTAGGACAGATGGACACTTAAAGAATGTTTTTGATCTATTCATCCAAGACATGAAATTCTCCTACAACTTTCTTATCATTTGTCTAATTATTGTTTTATACTTTTAGTAAGATCAAATCTGTTACTTTTAGGAGTAGCTGTTAAATATTAACACTTCAGCTTTTCTGTTTTAATTGATAGGAACAAAAAACCATATTAAGTAAAGTGGAATAATGTATACCACTAAATGTACCTGATAGGATGGCTACAGTTACAAAAACTGGCCATATCAATTGTTAGCGGGACTGTGGAGAGACCGGAACTCTCATGTACTGTTGGTGGATGTGTAAAATAGTATAACCACTTTGGAAAACAGTTTGGCACATTTTTAAGATGTTAAACATATTATATGCTCCAGCCTTTCCACACTTGGGAAGTGAAAGTGAATGCTCACATGCTATAAATGTTTATATTAGTTTTATTTATAATAATCCCAATCTTGAGACAATCTACAAATCCACCTGTAGGTAAACAAAATATGTTATATCCATTAAATGGCATTGTATTCATCAATAAATAGGAACTATTAATTCATGCAATAACAGGTGAATTTCAACTCTATCATGATAAGTGAAAGCTATCTCATTCTACATATTATAAAATTGCATTTATAAAATTCTAGAAAATGCATACTAATGTGTAGTGACAGAAAGCAGGCCAGTGGTTGCCTGGAGGTTCATCTGGGAGAAAGAATTAAGTGCCCTGAGAGGTAGTCTAAAAATCTTGTAGGGCCATTTGGGTGGCTCAGTGACAGAAATGTGTGTGAATTCTACCCTAATCATACAGACAGATATTTTCAAAGAGTGATGTGGGTCTGTTACTGCTTGGCATTATCTAGGAGCCAACTTTTCAGTGCTCTGTATACTCAATGATCCTAAATCCTGTATTAAACCTAGAATGAATATCCTTAGGTGAGGTGAGGAATTTTGTGATTGACCTTTATTTTGAATAAATTCTATGAGGTGAAGTCACTAGGTGAGGTGCTGTCAAGGTTTTATTGCAGTTTGTTGCATTTCCCTGAATTAGGTTGTATTGAATTATATTCTCACCAGTACTGTTGGAGAGTGTATTGCTATGTCTTGTCCACCAACATTGGCTGCTATCATTCAAAAATTCATTGCTACTTAGATTTCTAGAAAATGGGAAATCTATTGATTTAGTTTGTATTTTTCTGGTTACTAATGAGACTGTATACTCTTGAGAGTTGTTCATATACTTTGTCAGTATATGTGTAAAGTTCTAAATTGATTTGTAATTTAAAAATTCATTGCTTACAAGCAGAAATAACAACATTGAAAAAGTGACAGCATTAATCAGGGTGATTCATACAGTAGCTCAAAATTAAAAGAATTAAGTCACCAAGTCAAATTTAATACCTGCTATTATCTCTACTATCAAATAAAATATTCACAGTTTACTTTTAGGAAAACATTACTTTCACACTAAATATTTTAAATCTGAATGTTGTTTTTTCATTTGCTTGCTTTTTTGATTCTTTAAGTTCTACAAAAGCTGTAATCGTAAGATGTTTGTGCCAAAGTTTAAGAGTATACTTATTTTTGTTAAAATGTTACTTATATAATGACTTGTATAGATAATAAGGAAAACCCAAACAAAACCAGAATGAAACTGGGCAAGCAATAAGAATAGGCAGTTCTCAGAACACCGAATGCCCAGTAGTCACATGAAAAGATGCTCAATTTCTGTTGTAATCACAGAGTCATAAGGGAAATATGAAGTAAAACAACAATAAGAAACCATTTTATGCCCATCAGTTTGGCAAAGCTCTTGAATATCTAATTAATTCCAGATACTAGTGCTGGGCTGTGAAATCGGGAGCTCTCCTCCAGAGCACCTTAAAAATCTGAACACCACTCTTCTTTGAAGAGTGAAAAATACCTTCTAATGTGTAACTTTCCTTTCCATTTATTGCTTTTGCAGTTCAGAAATTTTTAAATTTTAATGTAGTTGTTATGGTTTAGGTCTAGAAATGCCCTCCCTCTCCCTGAACTCATGTTTTGAAAGCATGATCCTCAAGGCAGGATTGCTCAGAGGTGATTTGATTAGATTAAAAGAACTATGACCTCATTGGTGGATTAATCCACTTTATGGATTAATAATTTGAGTGGGCTACTAGGTGGTCACTGTAGGCAGGTGGGGCATAGTTGAAGGAAGTAAGTCACTGTGGGTATGCCTGTGGATTATATCTTGTCCCTGGCTCTTCTCACTCTCACTGCAACATCATGGTTACCATGATGTTCTGCCTCAGCTGAGGGCCAGACCAATGGAATCATGCAATAGTGAACTGAACCTCTGAAGCTATTTGTCCAAAATGAACTTCTCCTCCTCTAAGTTTTTTTTTTTTCATGTGTTTTGGTCAAAGTGATGAAAAACTAATGCAACCAGTAGTAAATGTATATCTTATTTATAGTTTGTATTTTTTGTTTCCTCTGGGAAAAATGGTTTTTGCTTTTGTTAAAATATCCAAAGTTGTGAAGTCATTTTTCTGGGTTTTCTTTAAATTTTTAAGTTTTGTTCTTTACATTAAGTCTTCACTTTTCCTCAAGCAAAACATTTCACTGTACTATGAGAAGGATTATTAATTCCTTGATATTATGACAGTGAATGAAGTTCTTGACTTTCTGGGAAAAATTTACAGTAGTCCAGTCTTTTTGATGTGGGATACATTTCAAGACTTCCGTTGAATGCCTGAACCCATGGATGGTACCAAACTCTGTATTGTTTTTCCCTAAGCATACCTATGATTAAAGTTTAACTTATAAATTAGGTATAGTGTGAGATTAACAATAATAATAAATTAACAACTGCAGCAATATACTATAACAAAATTGCCAGCACCTTTGCTCTTGTGCTTTGTAGCCATTATTAAGTAAAATAAGGCTCATTTTAACACAGGCACTGTGATACCATGACTTTTTCTCTGATAACCAAGATGGCTACTAAGTGACTGGAAGGCTGGTATTGTACACAGTGCGCATATGCTAGACAAAGGGATGATTCATATCCTGAGTGGGATGGAATGGGATAGAGTGAGATTTAATCACATTACTCAGAACAGTATACAATTTAAAACTTATGAATTATTTCTGAATTTTGCCATTAAATATTTTCAGACCACAGTTGACTGCAGGTGACCAAAACCTTGGAAAATGAAACCACAGATAAGAGGGGGGCCACTGAACACAAAAATTTGCAACCCTCTGAGCATGCTGATTTTCTATTTTATTTCCTTAGCTCCATTTGTGCCCTTTGCTAACTCACCTTATTGGAAACCTACTATCCCAGAATAGATGTAGCAAGAGAAGTATTGATGGAATGATTCAAGATGAAGTGCTGACAGGGCAGTAGTGTCCAGCACAAGGGTGGTTGTGCTGGGTTCTAGAGGTGGCACATGTAAACATGCAGCTTATGTTAGGCGCTGTAGCACTGGAGCAGGCTGGGCTTTTGGGCCAGAATTCTGCCTTCTAGCCTTTGCCTAGTGTTTGTTTAGCTTAGGCAAGTTAAGTAATCTCTTTTTTCATTTTCTTTATCTATAAAATGTGAATTGCAGTCACACCTTTGATTTATATGATAATTTGGAGAATTACATGAGCTAATACATGTAATATATATAGTGAAGGGCTCAGTAAATGTTAATTGTTATCTGAAGGTAGATCAAACCAAGAGTCTAATTTTTTACTACAGGTCAGTTTTTAATTCATTCATATAGTTGGTTTTAATAATGTTCATTGTATGCGAGAGAGGTGAACTTAAAAGAGGAAGAAAGAAGGAAAAAGACAAGTTTCTGTGATTCATCCTCTTACACCAATTTCACTGCCTGCTTCATCAGATACTTTGTTTATGTTGAGAGGGGTAGGTATCTTTTATCTTACACCAATTTCACTGCCTGCTTCATCAGATACTTTGTTTATGTTGAGAGGGATAGGTATCTTTTATCACCTGACACAAATAATTTTTTAAGAAAATACTTAGGAAAGTAAGTTTTTATAATTGATTGCAGCATTGATCTAATGAGTTGTCTTCAGTATTTTTTTTTTTTTATGTAGATACATTGCAACTTGGTTTACAAGTATTTTCTTTTGAGAACTTTTGAGAGATGACAGTCTTGGGGAATGGTTTGAAAGGAGAATTGATAAAGCAGTGTTTTTACACCACAGAGCATTATAACAATTTTGTGTGGTGAAAGTGTAGCTGAATTTGTGAAATTTTAAGCAGTCCTTCATCGTCTTGTATTGGAAAAATAAATTAGGCGTTTTCTCTGATTAACAACTTGATCTCAGTTATTGAAATTATTTGCACTGCCTGCCCTTTTTGGATGAGTGGTTTTTATCAACCTGTGAAAAACAAGGGCTTTACATTTTAAGCTATTTAACTTTCAGATGAAGTTCATTAGCATTGTGGCTTTGTTTATTAAATTAAAAATAAAAGTGAAAAAAAATAAGAGAAACTATCTTTACTGCAAATAGGTTTTTCTTTCGTCATTGACAATGTTGTTAACTTGCGTAGTGAGACATTAAACAGGTACGTCTTTGAGCCCTAG